>JANKHO010000736.1:0-16426 GCA_027627235.1 Agrocybe chaxingu | reverse complement strand
CAGACGCGCAGCACACTCGGATCCAGCTTCCGTCGGCCCGGATTGTTTCGCGGTGGAGGCAGGGGTACGCGGAGCGCTTCAAGTGGCGCGTGTTATGGGTCTATCCCGGAGGAGGGTGGCGGTGTTCATTGTACGTCCTGAAGTACATAGTCGTGCTTTGGGATGGGGCCCGGCGCACAGTAGCCAACGTTCGCTTACTCGGGTCGAATCTCACTCCCCAAGCAGAGAACTCGGCATGAATTCAGAATGGTGTGCGTGCGACTCGAAGCTACAAAACAACGCTTGGTTGCTCGATGATAATACGTGTACATAGGTGACTCGGAGACTCCTGCAGAAGCGTCCATTCCGTACAGAGCAGTGATGCTAACGTCGACTACGCCCGACTATACTATTCACGGCTCGTGTCGCGCGCCCACAGCGCTGTGCTGGAACAGCGCCGAATCTGACAACGACGCCCGCAGGACTCTCCCCATGGGCACTGGAGTCGCAGAGATATCCACAAGGGCCTGCTGCCGAACATGATAGCCATTCGATTCAGACTTTATCTGATCTGATTCACGTCAACATGGCGATCGCCATCGCGTTCCCTTCCTTTCCTTTCCTCTCGTACTCTCAAAAGTACTTTCATCGTATCATACCCCTGTAGAGTTCGAACGTTCCCTGTTTATATCATAGAATAGAGTTACGTAGATAACTTATAATCCCTTCCTTCCGTAGATTCCATATTATAGACACACTTTACCCCTACCACTATCCGTTACCCCCTGATTCTATTTCGCCTTCGCCTTCGCCTTCAAGCTTCAATGTCAACCGACACCTCGTCCCGCTCTCGAGCTGCCACAGAATGACCGACCAACCTGGGGGCACCTCAAATTCCATGTACATGTGCTTCCTCGTTGGTCTCGAGACACGTGTTGTCCAGGCAGGGACAGGGACAGACAGGGGCGGGCGTGGCGCTGGGAGGGCAGGTCTCGAGATTGAAGCCGAGGTCTGTCGAAGGTACATTTAAAGCTGCTGCTCAGCTCCTTGTTGACGTTCGCGTTCTCTAATGTCAAACTCGTCGACTGATCAGCTCGCCTTCTCCGGGCCTTTCTTTTCTTCATCAACCATCCCATCCCATCATCTGAGTCCCTTCTTCCGAATCCTCCTCGCCAACCCAATATTCCTCCCAGCCGGACTCACATCTCCTCCTCCTTCTGGTCCTGCAGAAGAACCTGAAGACGGTGCGCGTAAGGCCTCCGGCCACGCACCGACATCACTGCGTCCCACTGTGTCCCATGTACGTTTCGTTTCGTTCGTCCTGGGTGGGTGGGAGGTCCAGGAGGGAAGCGAGGAGTATGGACTCGAATAAATTGCCTTTAGGGTCGAGGTGTCTGGTATCGAGCCGTATTAAGTAGGAAGTCGACGATTACCGCCGGGGGTGGGACGAAATCTCGAAATACGGGTGGTTGAATGACCTTACCCAACGTTAGATTCGCTTAAATTCTTGTTGTCGACGTCCATGCTCTGCTCGGACACGAAACATCCCTCTAAGATCTCGAAGATTTCTTCATTCTCAAAGGAAGAATGCCTTTCCACAGAATGCCCCGGGTACAAGCTGCATTCGCACAAGTCGTCTTCAGAGCAGAGGTCGTATTCATAGAACAGCTCGCTACCGAGAAACCACAAGTCGTGCACGAAATTTGGGTCTGAATCTCCTCGGCATTCAGAAAATGGTTGAGGGCGAGGGTCGTCAAATTGTCCCCCTGTTCAGGACGCCGAAGAGGGACTCCCAGGTCATATGTGGTATCACATAGAATAGAGAGAGTATGAGAGCGGGTGGGGAGATTTGCTTGTGTCCCAATTCCACTGCTCTGAAGTGGTCACCCAGCACCCTCAAAGTCTGCGCACGACCCATACATATTCCCTATACGCGAGCTCGACGCAACCTGACGCGACGCGATAAATGAGGCCACGTGAGGGCGTTCAAGCCCTCTCACGGCCCGCTTCTCCGTGGTCTGCTCAAGTGGCGAGTGCTCCTCACAGCTTGTCCTCAAGTCCAGGCGACCTCAGCCACCAAACTCTCCAGCCCCATGATGGAACCGCGCTCGTCTCCCCCCGTCTCCCCCACTGCTGGTGCTGAGCGCTGAGCACCCAGGACTGTGAAAAGGGCGGTACTGGGTCGCGTTGGAGGGTACGCAGGTTGGTATTGCATACTAACGCATCGGAAGTCAATGTGAGTCCTTTCTGCTCGCTTCACCTGGAGTCTTACTCTGACGGGACCACATCGATATCCTGCGAACAGAAACGCTCCACGAGACACTCAAAACCTCGCCTGCACCCCTTCACCTCCCGCAGCGCTCAAGTACTATCCAAATGCGCAGCGGCTATCGTGCAGTGTTGGCACGGGCCTGGCATGTTCGCTGGGAGCATCGTCGACAAGATGGAGACTCATGGGAGACGTTGGGCGGCTGCTCGAAGACACGCATGATCTATGAAATTGAAAAGGTGTGAGCTCTCGCACTGAACTAATCTGTGCGTCTAACACTCTACGTCAGGATCTGGCTTCCAAATACGCTCCACTGCCTACATGACAATTGACGCTACCTTCAATACCGCAATCCCCTCCTCGAGCGGTGCTTCAGCGCCGATATTTATTCTCTCAACACCCGCTCACACTTGCTCAGCCAGTTTCGTTAGCCGTCGAATATGCGGATTCCGTATTCAGTGAACCAATGACGCTCCCATCTTCGTCGCAGGCACGTCAGCAAAGAAGTATGGACAAAGCCACGGAGTAGTCTCTCGTTCGCTTTGAGTCCAGTCGATATGCTAGCGCATATACCCACAATTCTTGTTCCTCTCAAGCACGCCTCGCCCTTGAACGCAAGCGGCACGGTCGTTCTATCAATCACGACTTGGCCAACGATCGTCGATATGCATCCACTTAAAATTCCACGTCCGCGCACATACAATCTACCCCTCAGTGGCATTGTTGACGTTGGCGGCGCTCTCAAGCCGATCTATCCTCACAGGACTCGGAGCACGTGCGTCGGATATACGATCCGTTTGATCTCTCGAATTTGACATCCTTATATTTATCTCAGGTAAGCTCTTACATCTGTTTTAGGAATTACGAAGTATTTAGCCCAGGCCAATCAAGATATTACTCCCTGTCGAGCGTACCGTCAACGAGCTTGAGGCGCTAGGTCGTTCATTTGTGGTTATTTTGCCGCTGCTTACCAGCGTTGTTACATTGGCCAGTTGACCAAAAGGACCTTGACGAAATGCGGTTCTTGAGGTGGGATACTTGCTGTATCTTGCCGTCATCTCGTCGGTGAAAGCCTACTTCCCCTTCCTTCCTCTTGTCAAGAGCCTGATCTGACACCTTCTTGTCATGGCTGGGATGATTTAGTTACGTACCGCCTCGTCCCCTCTCACAGGCATTGTCTCAAGAGCCTTATACACCCCAGTGAACATCCTTGACACGATCGGACTCCTCCCACGCACTCTCAACACATCTCGTTTATGGCGGAAAACTCGTCTCGAGAATTGCATTTTCTACAGACACTATACAATGTTCTCGGGCCCGGTAGGTGCGTCACCTCCCCTCCAGATAAGTGTGTACTCCTGGGTATCTAAATCGAACCTATGAACCTCTGTGATCCTAGGATTCCATTGGAGAGAAGGGAATTCCCGCATCTTCCATATAGAATCATCGCCGGGTGTGCCCCTTGTCACGACATATGCTATCCCAGATGCTTCCCTTGCCAGCGCTATCGAGGCACGTAGCACGATCTTCTCCTGTTCTGCCACATTATCGCCACATGCGTCCGCCCAACTCACCACATCCGCAAAGGTAAAAAAATCTTCAAAGTAGTTCCCTGGAGGAGTGAGGGCCTCTGCGAATCCTTTTGCATCCCCCGCCTCGGCCGGTGTCGTATAGAAGACGGTGCTGGCGGTTGGCATGCCTCGCTTGCGCATATGTTCGCGCATCGAATCGATTGATGGGCACTGTCCATTGCGTGCGATCAGTGAAGAGGTGTTGGGCGACACGTCTATGGGAGCGGCGGTGGTCAATGTCGCAAAGGTAGCAGTGAAGAGGATAATGAGAGCAATAAGGTGCCGTATGCCGTATGAGTGCTGAAGACTTTCTGCCATTGTATCGAAAATCGAGAAGTTCAATGCAGCAATCGGCGAATTGAGCGCAGCTCCGTGGGTGTTAGTACTCGCTATAAACAAGGGTCCAGCCCGTTGAAAGCTGTATGTAGTGCATTAGATTGAGAGAAAATCTAGGAGACCCAACGTCTGAACAACTTACACGAGTGATTGCGGGATTTATTGCAGAGGGGACGTTCTAAGGATGCTCTATATGTACATAGATCTGCTTTTTTAATTAATTCCCCTTGCAACGAGCAAAGTGCCAAGAAATGTCGATCTCGCTAATTGCAGAGAGTGGTACGCGCTGGCGCTCAGCGATATCAGCGATCAAGTGACCAACATTATGAAAACAGCGCCCAAGCACCCGCTGTATCAGCGAATACTACGGGAAATGGGAGGGGAAGCTTCGAGATCCAACAGGATCAAGGGATTCAGAAGGCGAAAATCAGGAAGGAAGGTAAGAATGAAGATTATTCATTCAGTTGTGGAGGTTCGGTGGGAACGACGTATCAGGCGGTGATTGTTGGCGATGGTGGGTCGGCTTCTGAGAGTTAGGAATGCAGGGGTGATAATTTTAATTTGAGGTGGGCACGGTAAGTGGGTTGTATTTCGAATATGATCATGACGCGGTGATATTAACGTGGATGGGACTCGGAGAACAATTGGGCGGTGCTCTTTCACGCTTCCTCCTGCGGCGCCCTGGCCAGCCCAGACGCCGCCGTCAAAGATCCCTTCTCCCCAGTCCTCGTCTCGCACATGGTCCATTTCCTCTCACGATTCTAGAGGGCCTTTATGTTTGGCGCGAGCATCCCGGACATTCTGAATCAAATTTGGACTGCCCCCGTTTCTTCTTTGTGTGAGGCCACTGATTGTACTTTGTAACAAAGTGAGCGCTCCGCAGCATCGATCTGTGATCGCTAATAACGGTCTGACCACCCGTCTTACCACCGAATTCTAAGCTAGGACTCAACTTTACTCTCTCTACCTTCCACCATGTCACAAATCGATGCCCTCAAAGCCTGCACCAATGGCGACATCTCTGCATTAACAACCCTCTTATCTGATTCTTCCTTTACCGTAACCGACGATTTCTTATCCGACATGCTTCAGAACGCAGCGGCCAATGGGAGAGACAAGATCGTTCAACATCTCCTTAATTCGTACAAGCCAAACCACCTCGACGACAAAGTCTTTCGTGCAGCAGCAGGTAGCAACTCCATAGAAACATTCAAGCTCATCTACGAAATCAACCCAGCCTGTATAACCGAATTCTACGAGCGACGTGGAACGCTTCTTGCAATCGCCCTTGGCGTGGCGGTGTCCAAGGAGTTTGTTGGGTATCTGCTATCATTGGGAGCCGATCCGAATGCATCATCCGCCGATACAATCACCCCTCTCGCATTTGCCGCCTTCCGGTATAATTCCCCGGAAATGGTCGAATTCCTGCTTCAGCACGGCGCGCAAGTCAACGGATCGTCAGCCTTAGCAGCTGCAGCTCAAAAAGGAAACCTCGCCACTGCAAAATATCTGCTAGATCATGGGGCACACGTAAACGATCCCGGTAACTGGACGCAGCCTTCATTCCCACTACACGTTGCAGTCAAATATGGTCACGAGGAGATGGTCAAACTTTTGTTAAGCAGCGGGGCAGACCTTGGATTGCTTGATGGATCTGGGCGAACGCCCCTTGACATTGCACGGGAGAGAAATGATACACAGATTATCGGTGTTTTGGAGGAAGGAATGAAGTCAGTCTAGATTTACGAGTACATACGAAGGCTACTACTATTAGCGATACCGTATGCCACTGGTCCAAGTCTACAAATAAAACCTACCCGAAACATTTACATGGTTTATGATACGCCCGCATGATTTCTTCGCCCACAACACCTTCTACAAGGGTGCTGTGATGAACAAAATGTGGCGCTTATAGACTTGGAGGTGAGTTTGACAGTTCGCCGCCCTCAGCATGCTTGACGCAACTTCTTCACCCACTGTCCCCAAACATAGCCGTTCCCAAGCAAAATGATACCCCGATCCACCGGCCGTGCTTAGAGTAATAATAGAGTTACGAGATAAGATCCTTAGCACGGGCACTGCAATGATCGGAGTACGCAGAACCTGATTTCAACATCTGCACCACCTGGGCCAAAGATTAAATACCGCTCCCTTGATGTCGTCAGTCCTTGTGCTGGACACCCCCACTGGAATCGACATACAAGCTTCATGTGAGTTTACTCAACTTGTAATTTAACTGACCAGCTGACGTAGCTTCCCTTAGCATGCTCCCTCTACGAGTGCTTGTCTTCCTTGCTTTCATATTTACGACTGTAATAGCCATGGTATGAAGCTTTCTCCGTGAATAAAGTGCCATTGAATATATACCATATAAACAGGTTAACTCGTATGAAGAACTCGACCACAGGGCGCTCACAAAATCCAGGCCAGCAGCAAGACGGCCTATGGCCAAACTGAAAGGGCCCTCTCCTACTCGATTCAAAGGCGGGGCAATCAAAGGAAAGGAACTCGGGGGAAAGGGCGTAGTCAGGAAGACAAAAGGGAAGTTGGGCTCCCACAATGTTCCCCCAGGCGCTCCAAAGCACTTCAAGGCCAAGAAGGGTGCTCGAAAGGGTAGACTTAGTCCTCTGGATAAGCTAGGATTACAATGGTGAATTATTTACCGCACAATGAATGGGGAGTAAGACTTTGGCCCAAAAGCAGAGTCTGTACATATGTCACTCAATCTAATGGCTTTGCCGGAGGACGCGACATTGTTCCCTGTGTTGGCCGTCTCGGTGTCTTGGTCCTTGTGGATGGCCAATCAAGATATCCCTCCATGTCGAGCGCACCGTCGACGAGCTTTAGGCGCTAGGTCATTCACTTATGGTCATTTGCCGCTGCTGACCAACCCGTTCAAGTTACATGCATCACATTGGCCAATTGACCGAAAGGACCATGGCGAAATGCATGGCAAGCGCGTTGCATCGGGGTCTCGAGATTGTACAGTTCGGATCTGGGACGTGGAAACCTGGGTGAAGGTGGCACGTCTTTAAGGTGCCGATACGACTCGAGTTTGAACCAGGGTAGTCATGTTATTTTCTTCGCCCCACCCTTGGTATACTACATCCAGCCCGTATAATATTAAAGGCCTAAATGAACGCACGCGTAGGTCACTACGAGATGGCTTTTCTCTAGGATGCACCATGAACAGGAGGCGCCGAAGTCGAGAGTAAGCGCTGGCCGAATGCTTGTGATCTTATGACGAAGCCTTCCCGGGGTCCAGATAATTTATCCATGCAACTTATGGATCCTGTAGTCTCTATGATGAAGCGTTAGTTGGTCATTTTTTTGACCGTTCACTGGACGCACCTTGGCGCTGAAGGTGGGCGGCTGAACGGTCCGGGCACATGACCCCGAAAAAAGTCTCCCTGTCTTCTCCGCACTGGCACCATTGGCATTCCAAGCTATGATTCCTCGGTCGCTCTTGCTACGCCGTCTCCCCCCTCATCGGCTATGTGTACCTGCGCAGCTGTCTGGGAGCCCAGTAAGGTCTCTCGCCACACAAGCCACGCAAAAGAGGAAGACAAAGACCTCGCCACGACCAGCAGCATCTGCTCAAGCTAATTCACCCCCGTCGTCGTCAACAATTGCCTCAGCGTCAAGTCCGGCTTCAAAACTCTCTTCAACAACATCACCCACATCACCCTCGACTTCGACCCAAACCAACCCTGAAGGGCCCCCAAAGTCCTGGCTTACGCGGAAAGTGGAATCTTCGCCCGTAGCGAAGCGGATATTTCTCGGTTTAACGAACCTGCTGGGATATGGTAGCCCAAAGCAGTTGGCCGGACGACGTGCATTCGTCTTGTACAAGGACGTGTGCGCCCCTCGGCCAGAGGAAGAGGAGGCGTTCTGGAGGAACTGTGAGTATCATCTTCGTTTTTGGTTTCGTTCGGTGAAATACTCTGGTTGCTAACTTTGCAATCATTGCAGCGTGTCATCTCCCTCCGACTTTCCAGTCGTGGTTTACCATTACCAACTTCCACGTATGGCTCCTGACGGCTCGCCTCCGCGCCCTTCCTGTAGAGCACGCCCGACACTACGAGCAAGCCCTGCTCGATCACTTCTTCATCGACGTCGAGGACCGGATCAGGGCAGTCCTCCAACCTCCAACCTCCTTCGAGCTCCCAACACCATACACCTTCAAATCGACGTTCTACATCAACCCTTATGCTCCGCTGCCAGAAGGAGAGGGCGGAAAGGAAGGCGGCAAGGCTAGGAAGGCGAGACCAAGAGGAAGGGCCCCGGATAGGATCGTGATTCGTCAGATGAAGATCTTCAAGGAGCAGTGGATGGGCATGGGGATTTCACTCTCGCTCGGGCTCGTCAAGTCGGACCAGGAGCTCGCAGCTGCGATTTGGCGGAATTTGCTGGGGGCTAGAGGCGCGGGTGGGATTGCGTTGCCGTCTTCTTCTGGTGAGCTTCGTTAGCCTCGTATATGCGCACTTCCTTGGGGACTCAGCTGCCTTCCAGGTGCGAATTCTGCGGCAGAGACGAATGGATACTTCAGGCGAGCTGTGAACTTGGTTGGAGGAGAGGTAGTGAATCTTTCGAAGGTGGACCTAGAGAAGGAAGAGAGGACGGATGATGGGTCGGGGGTACACGATTTCCCGCCTGAGGAGGTGGATAAAGTGAGTTCCTTGTTTCTTTTCTTTTTTTTCTTCTCGGGCCTGCTGCTTGCTTGTCGATTCATTACCTCGTCTGCTCGTTCTTTTCCTTCTACTCGTCGCGTCGTGGGCCTTGCTGGGCCTTCCGTTCTTCTGAATCCTCTTTCATGGTGCTCCTTTCCTTCCTTCAACGCTTCTCCCCTTCCTTCCTTCCTTCCTCCTACGCCTGGGCCCAAATACAATTTCTAACCTTCATCCAACAGTACCTCGCCTACCCAGAGACGATGCTGACTCTCGTTCGCTATATCCGGTGCGAGCTCGTCCGACTGGCCAAAGTCAGCGACGAAGACATCCTGGAAGGCGATTGGGAAAAGCTGAAGTTCAGCAAGGTACAAAAGTAGGCGGTGCTGGCGTTTTAAGGTAGTGGGAAATGGCGGACGTGCTAGAGTCATTAGAGTGCGTGTTTTTTGAATCTATGCGAGCTAGGGGTGGTTGGCTAACGCTACGCTCTTCGTAGATATATTATACATTTGTCCATTCGGCTAATCCGACCGTTTGCGATGCGGTCATCTAATAAGAAAAGCTCAACTCTGCCCATCGGCCCTTCTTTCCGCGTGTCCTGTCAAGCCTTTCATCTGCGGCACAGCCGGCCATTGCTGTATCCTCGATCTTTGGTGTTGACCTCCTGCCTTCGGGCATTAATCCAGGGCGGTTTTTCCTTACCCTCTCTTCGATTGGAGACCTTCGCCCTCTTTCAGTCTACCCCAAGACAGGAGGTGCAACTGGTCCCTCTTGTTCAGCTCCCCAACCTTTATGCATCAATCGCCTATCTTGATCTTTCCCCCATCGGTACCCTAATTGTTAATGGTAATCAGAACGATGAGGCGAGGACGAGCTTCGACAGTCATCAATTCGAAGGCTTGGGCTCAGATCGACCTCTCGGACCTCTCGAGATGCGTATGTATCTCGCAGCACGAATTACCCGAGAGAGGAGAATCCTCCTCCGTCGGACTTTCCAGTTCGAGGTCAGTATTACGTTAAACCTTCTGCCCGACGGGTTCACATAAAATCTTTCGCGTCGTTTGGTCGCTACCTTTTTCTCACGTATCACTACCTCGCGTCTCTTCTCTTCTCTCAACGGCCGGAGTTTGTCGCGCGGCATTGGGACAATGTTCGGATCCATCTCAGGTTTTTTCTTTCGTCAGCGTCTCTACCACTTCGGGAGAAAGCTTGCACTTATTATTTTATGCATCCTCTCATGCAGCGCAGCTTTTTGAAGGTCAGCTAAACTTGATTCTCCAATCTTTTTCATTTCTCAAACCCTGGCGTCTAGTATGCTTTTCCCGGCTTGAACTTCAAGGTTCTCTTCAAGAGGAAAACTTCGCCTGTAGTGTCGCTCGTGACGTAGAGGTTCCTTCCAGATGGATGCCAAGCAAGAGCAACAGGACGGAAGCAGCCTGCGGAAGGTATGTCAGTCGAGGTTGGGAGGACAGAGGATCGCTAACCTTGGCGGCAAGCTCCCGCATCCGTGTTCCACAGAAGGTCCTGCGCACTCTCCTTCGTCTCAGCTAGGCTGGCTGTAGGCGACCATTCGCCTTCGGCGGAGTCCTGGCCAGGCACAATGACGACTTTGTATCCCTAGGCATCCATCAGACACAAATTACAAGCCGAGGAGTGATGTTCGACTCACCTGGGGAATGTCCCTGTTCCAACTACCGTGCAACGGGACGTACAGCGAAGTATCGTTCTTCACACCGAACTTCATGTCGAGTGGCGCGGTGTGGGGGGGCAGGATGACAGTCGGCTTGCTCGCATTCTCGTTGCACCATGCGTCGGTGATGCCGGTCGTTGCGTTGGGCTCTTGGACGAACCTGGAAGTGAGTCTATGGGTCAACACGAGGAGAAAATGACTGGGACGGAAGACGTACCAGTCGCCGACCGAAAAATTCGTTTCTACGAAGTCGCGGGGCTCCCAGACGGTGTAACAATAGGGGTATCCACCGAAGAACTGCGTTGGGTTGGCCGGGTCGCCCACTTCTCGTTCGGAACGTCGGCTATTGGTGGGACAGTGGCGATGAAAGAAAACACGCACGTCTGTTTACTTTCTCTGCTGGGTTGTCGTTGTGCACATCCGTCCTGATTCCGTCGACGGCGCGGAAAGCATTGTCCATGGAGTTTTCTGGAGACCTATTAGTGAAGCAACGACATGAGGCTGAGGATACACACCGATGCTGTGAATAATCCCGGCCTTGTCTTCTGCGATGCCGACGTCGTTTCGTAGGCCGTATCTCAAGACAAATTTCAGAATCGCACTTCATGTTCGTCAGCTGGAACTTACCCGACTACCTGCCCATTAGTGCTGCGAGGAGAAAGGCGTCAAGCTAACATTCAGGTAAGAAATCACTCCATCTACTCACTTGTAGTCGACGCCTCCTTCACCAATCCTCCTTAAGTCAAACACTCGAATTTGCGAGCGTCCGCTGGCAGGATCAAACGATGGTATGTCAATGTTGGAGTCTGACCCCACGCTGACCAAGAGCAGGTGGGGGTTCTTCCTGGAAACGAAGAGAGTACGAGTCCAATGGCCGACGGTAGACATTCTGTCGAACCATGATAGAGTTAAGGAAAACGAGGCACTTATGGAATAGAAATTGAGGCCTACCCAGTAACTAGAGTCTTTTGATTTGTAACTGTCCTCGTAGAAGGGTCATAATCCCAAGACCAAGCCGTGTCAATGTTGCTGGAGGGCGTAGACTCAGGTGACGTTATAAAATAAGAGAGCCAGGGAACTTACCTCGCAAAGATCGTCTTCCCATCAGGGCTTAGCTCAACGGCGTGGTTCAGCCTGCGGTCTTCGACAACAACCTTCCCGGATCCTTGCACCACACAGCCCTTCTTGTCCACTTCATATGCCGTGACTCCAATTCCCCTCTCCAGGATGACAAGATTACCATACGCATCGAGTAAAATCCCTCGCGGTGTGCTGAGATTTCCCAGAACGCTGGTAGCCTGCCATCCCTCGGCGGCAAAAAGTGGGAATCGGGGTGAAGGGGCTCCGGGGCAGAGCAGAGGTGCCGGCGCAGTGATTTTGACATCGGTAGCGAAAGCTGAGAGATGAAAGGTGGGACCTCAGTCAACGAGGTGGTATGAAGAAGCACCAGCATGTTACTCACCTAAGATTCCACTCCCCAAAACCCATGGAAGAAGTCGTATGAGGTTCATTTCGTCGAGGAGAGCGGAACTCAGAAATCATCGTCTGCAGACCACTTTTGAGTATAAGTAAGCACGTTGGGTAGAGTATCACGCGTTGGTCTATACGGCACCATATGAGAGTGGCGGGTGAAAGAAATGAACGAAGCCCAATCCGCCTGCTCCATACCTCATATGGGGCTTGCCAAGCGCTTGTCGCCTGTACATATATGGTGAATTTCGGTGCCGCGCCCGCTTGACTTCGACATCTTATCAGATGGTTTGTCAGGATTTGGGCTTGGGCAGGCTTGGGCGAGGACTCTGCAGGCTTCTTCGATTCCAAGATCTCGTGGAAGAAGTCCTTGTTGAAGCTATAGAGTCCATTTTCCCCATATTGTTGAAGTCCTCATTTGCCGAACACAACCTGCATTTGCATCGGCCGCATCGGGCAAATGCCCTACTGATTTAGGTATTCCACGTCGGGCCGCCTCATGGGGCAGATATGGCCGTCTGTGGGTTCTCAAGTGGTTGACAAGATATAAGAAGGCACATTGCAGGCGCAAAATCAGATTTGGGGGCATTGTCCGACAAATTCACACCGCTAATGGACAAACGCTTGATCCATAATTTATGTAAAAGATAGAATCGTGTTATAGAGGTTGAAATACTGAGCGACAATTTGCTAGCGCGGTACCTCGGATGTCGAGGGCGTCACGATCTCCACATGCCGCCTGGCCATCGTGGGTGAAGTTCGTAGGGACCGACAATAGCGGCATGCCTATTGTATTCTTCCCCGTACGGATTTTTGTCTGTGCTCGCTCGAATATGCAGAAGTGCACGACTAGTGAAGATGTAGTCAAGGCAACGCGACATACAGAGGGTGGGGGTAGATTGGCAACTGAGAAAAAAATACAACTTCGATGTCAAAGAACCAAGACTAAAGAAATAAAAGAGGCGAATTTAGAAAACATTCAGGATACCATATATACGTCAGTCGAATGTAGCGGTACTGCACCTGGGCCTGGATATCCAAAGTCAGCTATAATGCATACACTGGCGGTGAAACGGTATCATGCTGTTCGATTCCCCTCTGGTGTGCCCTTCCAATACGTTTTGCTTTTGCTTTTGATAAACCCCGTGTATTCAAAGGTTCACCAACATCATTTTTCTTTTCCATACCTTCTTATGACCACGGAGTCCAAGCAGAGCATGAGAACGAGTGTGGGAGGAGAGGTGTATTTGTCAGCACCTGGAACAGTTATAGACCTGGGAGTCGATGAACAGCAGGGTTATCTCCTACCGTGTACAATTGAATGGTTCCACTTCCCATTACTGCCCGCCGCAATCATTCCTCGCGTCTCCTCTACATTCTCCTCTCGCTAGCTTCACAATATGTTCCACGCATCCTTGACAGAAACCAGGGCACCCCTGGTGATGGCCTCAAGAAGAATTTCGTCCTTGCGAAGAGGGCCAGCGAATTCGACCCAGACCAGCCGAAATACGTCGTCTTTGCAGTGCTCATCCCCGTGCTTGTTCTCATGTCGGGTCTGTTTGCCGGTCTGACACTGGGCTACATGAGTCTGGACGAGACTCAGCTCAACGTGCTCAGCATTAGCGGAACTCCGTGCGTCTCCTCCTTCATTTTGTCAAAAAGAGCGCATATACTCACCTTCTGCATTGAATACGCAGAGAACAGCGCAAGTACGCGCTCAAGATCATGCCCATCCGTAGGAATGGACACTTGCTACTCGTCACGCTGCTCCTGGCCAACATGATAGTCAACGAGTCGCTGCCCGTTATCGCAGACCAAGTCCTGGGAGGTGCTGAGAGCGTCGTGGTGTCTACGGTGCTTATCGTTATGTGAGTCCTTTCTGCCTTTCGTTGGCGCTGCTGCGCTCGGACCATGCTGTGAAGGGGGCATTTCCCGCGGGATAGGAGATGACGTTTCGATATGGCTGTGTCCTATTTTAAGCATGTGGAGGGCGGGCTGGTTAGCTTACCCGCCTGCCCCGCCTCCCGTCTCAACTATAGAGAGGTCTCGAGATGACGTCACGCGAAAGTAGTCGATCGCGTCTGGCTTGGCCCCCCCGCCAAGGTCTCGCGTCTCGCCAAGAGCAGATCATTTTCCTTCTTTGCTCGCCTCCAATTCGATATTGATGCGCCCCCAACTCCAGCTTCGCAGAGATCATTCCACAGTCGCTCTTCACTCGCCATGGCCTCTACCTCGGTGCGAAGATGGCAGGATTCACGCAAATTCTCATTATATGATGGTACGTCTTGCAGTTGGGTCTTGAAATGAGCTCATCAAAGGCATTTCAGGGCGTCATTGCATGGCCAGTAGCTAAACTTCTCGAGTTGGTGTTGGGCCCACACCACGGTATCATCTATCGAAGGGCCGAATTAAAAGAGCTGATCGCAATGCACTCCTCGCATGCAACCCATGGTGGTGACCTCAAAATCGACACTGTCACCATAATCGGCGCCACCCTTGATCTGCAGGAGAAAGTCGTCAGACAGGTGAAGACACTCAGGTTTATCACCGACAGTGGCTGACTACCCAATCTACAGGCGATGACGCCTATCAGCGAAGTCTTCATGTTATCGATTGACTCAAAGCTCGACTACGCGTTGTTGAAGAAGATATGTCGAACTGGACACAGTCGTGTGCCCGTATACGAAGAAGTCGATGCTCCGATATCCGTGGTTCCAAGGGGCGAGGAAGACCCGGCACAAGACGAGAAGCCAAAGCAGCGGACTCAGAAGGTGAAGAAGATCATAGGGATTTTGTTGGTCAAGCAATGTGTTTTACTGGATCCCAAAGGTAAGCCGACTCGATTAGACTATTTGGCCATAGTGTCCTGATATTTTTCAGATGCAACCCCTCTTCGCAAAATTCCACTAAACAAAGTGCCATTCGTTCCCAGTAACGAACCTCTCCTTGGAATACTCGACAAATTCCAGGAGGGTCGAAGCCACATGGCCATCGTCAGTCGTTTCAGTGTCGAAAAGGTAAACCACTAATCGCATCTTATGGCTCGCCTCTTCTAAATTTCTACCACAATAGGCGGCATCCGTCAAGCACGCTGTCAAACGCGGACTGACCCAACGTCTTCGTGAACGCGTTGGTATGGGCGACACGGACTCCGACTCTGATTCTGCGGAAGAGGAGAAGAACTTCGCCCTACGCAAGAAACGTGGGCGCCGCAGTCTCATCAACCGCAAGCGTGGACGTGACCGCTCGCCTGGACCAGACGAGGCAACATCAACGACGACAGCAGACAGCCCGAAAGACAAAGGCGTCAATATTCACGAGACGCAGTACGATGTTGAGCGTGGGTCGAGTGCAGACCTGAAGGATGAGGAGAAGGGTACAGGGCGGAAGAGCAAACTTGAGGGGGAGATAAAGAGGAAGGAGAAGGAAGAGGGAGGGATGAAGAGCAAGATTGCGACGCTGCAGTTGCCGAAGGTAGCTGCTGGGATGACATCGATGTCGATGTTGGAGCAGAGCATGCCGGCGGATGCGGTGTTGGCGAAGGAGGGTGCTGCTGAGGTGAGTATCGTTGCTCGAGAATTTGTTGTGGGGCAAAGCATCGATGTGTGTTGTTGTTTCTAGTTTTTGCAAGGCTTCGATCCTGCTGTCATGCCGCTTGGTATCATTACCCTTGAGGACGTCCTTGAAGGTAGATACTTTTCCATACAGAAAGTCAATTTTATTCTAATGTGGGTGCACACTTTTTCAGAGCTGATCGGAGAAGAGATATACGATGAATTCGATACCCAAGGCGCTCATGGCGATCCATACGAAGTTCCAACTATCGCTACTGCTACCCAGCCTCCATCTCGCTCAGCATCTGTGACTGGTCCTCCATCGGCCGGTGACACAGCCCAGTCGAGAGCCTCGACACAGACACACGCACATATGCCTAACGCGCTGAAGGGTCTGGGGTTCTTCCGTACGAAGAGCGCGCCTCCTGTGCAGAGAGAGAAACGAACTACACCTGATGAACAAGCGGCAGAGATGAACCGGAAGGCCCTGACGGGCGGAGGTGACGCGAAGAGGAGCGCAAATGGGAAGACCATACGCACCGACGAGCCCGAAATCGATCACAACCATCATGACAATGATAGCAGGGATGGGGGAGACGTACCCCTCCTCCAGATGCCCGCCCTATCAAGAGCACAGGAAATCGACCGTCGGTCATCCTCGAGCAGCATAGCAGTATCTCGTCCGAGAGTTCGGGCACACTCGTCCTCACGGCCTCACAATCAAAGGCATCCGCTGCGAGTAGGGTAAATGCAGACGCTGCTAATGTTACTGCCCCGGTGAAAGAACGCCCGGCTCTCCTGTCTGTTCCCACCCCTTCCCCTTCTCTGGCGCTGGTTGTAGATGGGAAGAGCCGGACGATGCCCGACCCTGTTCCTGCTCCCCCCACCAC
>JANKHO010000735.1:0-16426 GCA_027627235.1 Agrocybe chaxingu | reverse complement strand
GATGTTGATTGGTCTGGTCGGCGCGGTAGTGGGCTCTTTGGGGGTTTTGGCGAGGCTATAAGATCCGTTCTTCGTTATGCGAGGAGCGGGAAGAAGGGACAAACGATGTGGGTATCGGTGAGGACGTGGTGAGGACATGGTGGTTGGGAAGAGAGTGCGCGCGTGGGAGTGCGGACGTCAGCACTCGACGACTGGTTGGGAAGCAGGGCGAAATGAAAACGAAGAACGGCGACATGGGACAGGAACGAAGTGGAATGGGAAGACTTGGGCGACTTGGCGCGGACAAGAATATGTCAGCACGTGACCCTGACACGACCGGAGGTTGGACGGCGCCTTTCACCTGGAACCTGGAACTCGGTCCCTCCGGCTCTTGTTCGTCTCCAAAGACCGATCTCTGCCCTTTTTGCACTCGGAACTGTAACAAAATGACGCTTCATAGACTCTGGGACTACGTTAAGATCCACCCCTTTTCGTTTTTTATATGCACCCCCGTTCATCTCATTTTTATTCTCTTCTCCAAAATTCCTCTTTTCGCTTTTTGCTTGGAACTTTACCTTGACTTTTGACGCTCTTGTTTTTAATCACTTGGACTTTTTTTTTGGATTGCACATACGCATAATGCTTCGGGCGCTAATTTTATGATTGGCGCCCGTGTCATGACCCCACCAGCCATGGCCACACCTCGCTCTTTTTCTTGTGGATAGTCTTGCATACTTTCTTCCGCCTCTGCATACGCACCCCCTTCCGCCTTACCGCATCCCTCCTCAACTCACTCCCGTTGAACCGTCCTCGCGCATGCTTTCATATGGAACGCTTATCGTTCCATGCACTGGACTTGGGACTAAATTGGATCTAATGACTTTGACTTTGGATCATATATTTAGTGCTATGCCGCTCGTTTGTAGTAATTAGAGTAGACTCGGATAATTGTTTTTGACTGCTTCGAAGGCCAGTGTGTCAGTATTTCAGTAGAGAGATGTGGCGGTTTTGTTGGGGAATTCGTAATGACTGAACGAGTGCGTGCAGGCGATATTAGCGGTGCAAAAATTTCAGGCGCGAGATAGGTATATCAACGTGATACCTACCTTAGCTGTCTGCGGCTGCATTGAGGATCTAAGTATGTAGTCGGCGTGCAGGCTGGACGTGCCGGCGCGGAAATTGCCGTCCTTCACTTGGACACTTTCCGACCAGCATTCGATGACACATCTTCCCAACCGACCACCACTACGCACGCGCACAACCTTGTCTGCTGACGAAGAAGTCATGGATGGACTAATCCCTCAACGGCAAACTTTCCCTTGACATTTGTGAATGGAGCCCAGAAATTGCGTAAGTGTTCTCTGGTAACTCTTCTCAGTGTGGACTCTGACCATCTCTGGAGTCTGCAGTTTGGAAATAAATCGGATCATCCTGGCTTCTGAATCAACTCGACTTGTTATCTGGCGTATTCCGCTCCCGTTGTTTCTCCCGTCCTTTGTCCCATTCTCTCTCAGTCAACGACAAACCCACCATTCGCACAAACGTTTCCTTGACTTCATTTCAGCTCAGTCTAACCTATCTTGCTCTTCTCAAGAACCCACCGTGTAAGTTGTGTTACTCTACCAAATCCCGATAAACGTCTGAAGTGTGTGTCTGTGCACAGCCGCGACGTTCTCCCGTATGCCATCCAGAGACTGCAGAGCGCCGGCTACATGCTTGTGACTGTCGCGGAGTGCGTTGGACGGCCGGCGTACCAGAGCTTCACCACTCCAGGAACTCCTGATGTGAGCATATTATTTTGTACTTCCGCAGACTTCCCTGCTCACAGCTGTTCTTGTAGGCGTCCTGGAGGTGCTAATGAGGATTCTCATGCACAATCGTCCGCTTTTCCTAGTCTACATACGAATACTATGATGCCAGACGACGATTCATCTCTTCTCCTTCGAATTCAAGATCATAAGCAAATTGACACAAGTTTCAAATTATGTCTACAATGCTGTTGTCAGGTAAAAGTTCTATTGAAATGCACTGGAGATGAACACATCGTAGCATCCTGCTTTCCCGACACTCCCCTAGAGCGACGAGCTGCGTTCGCCTAGTTGACGAAGGCTTCATAGGAATCACCCATGGCCGAATCAGGTGGATAACTGTCTGGGGATTCGACCGGTTCTCGTTTTGGTGAACATCCCTCTTGTCTCATTTCGTCCAATTGATCAATCCATGGCACGAAACCTGGAAGTACGGGAACTGGAATGGGTTGGTGGATGATAGGAGCCAGAGTCACTTCTTTGGGAAGGATCTCAAGGCCCTTGCTCTCTAAAAGAAAATTAAATGAGGTCAATCTCGTGAGATGCCGACAAATATACGAAGGGCACCTTGAAGAGCATCCAAGAAGGTCAAGAAAAGTTCTTGACGATCTCCGACGAGCATTTTATTAAAAAGATTTGCCTGCCGTTTACATTGGTGCCCTTGTTGGCCAGAGCAATCCCAGCAAGAGCTGGATAGGATGAACAGCGCGAAGAGGCCAATGAACTCCCGGGGACTGGTGTGAATATGAACAAAGGGCCCCAGACAAAAATTTCCAGAAGGTTTGTCGACGAAAACCTGGCATGCCCGTCTCTCAGTGACAATAAATAGGCAGCAGGTTTGTTCTGAGGAGATGCTTCTGCGAGGAGAGGGGTTAAGAGTTGAGTATAAAGCAGTGATACAATACTTAGATGGTGACTTACTGAAGCAGAGGGAGGGACTCCCAGTTATCCAGCTGGCTGTCTGATATTACATGCACCGTTGAGTTTAAGAGAGGCTCATGGGGACTGTTGATAGTGAGCATGCCTTCCTGATCGTCACCGAAGCTGCCCCCAATATTTATATCCAGGGATGGCAGGAAGCAGTCCAGCGCGGTCTGCAGGACCCGTCGAAGAGAGGCTAGCACAGGTGAGACACCGATTTCCAAGGGTGTCGCCAACAGTTCATGCCATTCTTGCCGCTCGTGGTCGTAGTATTCGCAAATTTGGATAAAACCGAAGATGTCTTGTGGCCTAGATGTCACCGTCATGTCGACTTGGGGCCCATTCCAAGCTGATTCTAGGATCATTTGGTCCTGTTCAACAGCAAGAAATCCACGTGAGATTGCCTCTTCCTCCTCCGGCTTGAGTGCGAACTCGCTCGACGGAAGGCGTTCTTGAAGACAGCCGTTGCTGCAAGAGGACACAGTGGAGGGAGTTTCCACCGCCTCCCAAGAAGTAGACTCAGGAAAAGACGGCGACACAGTAGCAGGCGAAAAAGGAGAGCACAGTGTTTCGAAGTTGAACTGACACGAAGCGCCTTTGGTCGCGTCGGTCGATCCGGGACAGTCTGGCAAGACTGAGTAGCAAAAATGTAAGTCGAAGTCTAGAGACGAGTCATCTTGATGATGATTCAAAGGCATTGCAGTGGGATAACGGTTCAAAATGTTCAACGTGGTTAAGCGATAGGATATGGAGATACCTGTGTCCCCCTAGCCACCGCTTTTATACGAGCTGATGTGCTATTGAGGGCTTGTTCTCATGAAATAACAAGAGAGCTCCGATTTCCGCTCCGTCCTTGTTAACGAGCGAGTCCAAGTGTGTGATGCAGATAATTAGAAGGTCGCCCGCGGACTTGCCGCTCCTGAGGAAATAATGCTAGCAGCAGAACAAAGACGCGCATGGACCTGATAATGCCCCAGTTAGGATATCGTTTCACAAAGTCACGGAATTTCAAGAAGAAAGCGATATTGCTGAGTGGTGGAGTATTGTCGAGTAAGCAATAAAGTGTCCATCATCATTTTCGGAGTATTCCGATTATCCCGGTCCGGATTGTCTGGTGTGCGCCACAGTGCTGGGCCCCAAGACAGAAATATCCAGGTACACAGAGCGCACGAGAGAAAATGGGCCAAATTCAGTGAGAAAGCTCAGATGGTATGCTATCGTGATATTCCATGTGAAAGAGTCACAAGGTGCAAGCAACCCTCCTCTTGCGATTTTATTCAGTTTAGTTTTTATTTATTGTTATATCCAGTACACCGAAAGCTGAATGACGTGGGAAACCAAACTTGAAGTAATGTATGGTATTAAAATGGACAAAAAGCTACGATGACTACAGTTAGTCATCATTTAAACATATCCGGTATATAACGAGGAGTCAAGGTAATCGAAAGCACTGTCCGATTCGAGTTCGGGATCTTCCCAAGATGGAGCCGGGACACCTTGCAAGGAGCAAAAATGAATATACTCGACGAAGAGGCTGACGAAAGCTTTGGGATGTGCATGTATATTCATTCGGGCTCCAAAACCATTGCTATTTGGAGAAGCTTCTTTCTCAGTTACCAGGAACCGAGAGTTAGGTTTTGAGGCCGAAGTTGGGATGTTCCTACGTGAGGTTAAAATTGATCTGAAAAAAAGGAAGTATAGTCGCGCTCACTTCGAAAGCCGGACTTCTAATCCGACGTCCCAAACGTCGCCGTGCGCATTCCATGTCCGGAAGGAAAAGGTGCTACCATTGGAAATGCGCATGTCTAGGACGACATCCACGCCATGTGGGTAGATAAAATACTTGATGATGCGTTCGAAAATTGCCTGAAGAGGAGTGAATAGGGCACAAGGATCTGAAGGGTTCTCTGGAAGGTGGACCCATCTCTTCTGGACTTTGTCATAGAGAGTGCAATCCTTGATGAAGCGGAAGTATTTCAATTCATGTTCTTCCAGAATATCTAGAAACGCTCTGTCACTTGAGTTGAGTGGCTTCCCGAGTAACTGAACAACTCGAGATATAGAAAGGGGAGAAGAATGATGATAGATATCTTGGGGTAAGAGACTCGGAAGAGGACCATCGGATCCATTGCCAGCTCCATCAGCAGAAGGCTGAATTTCTTCTTCCTGTTGGATGGTCAATATTTCCTCGTGCTCAGAGTGATCCCTATGGACGTCTGGATGGCCACTTGGAGCAGAGAGGAAGTCGGTGTCAGAATGGTACGCAGAGGAAGGTGTTTCAAAAGGACCAGGGTGGTGGTGAACTGGACCAGAACCAGCGCGATAATCCCCAGTATTCGTGAATTTCATAAATTCGCTATGTATAGACAAATCCTGCGAGATGAGGGAAGTGGGAAAGTTGATGGTGGTTGGGGTCTAAGATCTAATGCATCGTGTTGGCTCCCCTTAAATACTCCTCGTCCGTGCCACAGACCAATATTTACTACTACCACTTAAAGAGGCGTGTTGTCCACCTCGTATCGAAAGCGGTACCAATAGGTTTCTTTGTCCGCCATAGAGGCATAAAGGGATCAAAAGCGCGCCCTGTCTTTTTCAATTTCATGCTGTGACCCAAGGGTCGTTATGCTTACGCGTCGATAGATTCGTCGTTATTGGAGGGCATGTGCAAGGATCTGAGTTGGTCGCCTCAGTAACATTGCTTTGATTGCCTGTGCGTTTGGAGGAAATGCGCCACACAATCGAGCTCGACCCCAGTTTCCGGCCCGGACCGTCCAGTCCCGTCGAGGCTGTCGTAAATTTGACCGTTAGGAGCTGCAACATCAACGCGTAAATCCAGTCTCGTCGGGAATACCAGTCTCGCTGTTGGACAGAGTCAAATTGATCTGCCTGTGCATGGTCAGGGCGATCTGGGCGGTCAGAGGTCCATCCACGTGTCCTTCCAACCATATAAGAACGCCGCAACAGCGTCATTGGTGTTACCCCACAACATCAACTCGATCTTTCGACTGCCCACCCACAGACAATACACCTCCTCCCATTATCTGCCACAAGGGAGCATTACGGCGATGACTGAAAGTGGCCTCGGCCAACATCCGCCGGCTGGTAAGCATACTGCTTCACAACTCGGTAGTGAGGGTTGACCAGGTCCGTGCGCTACACAGTGAAGGTCGGCGGTAGACGCCTGTCGCTCACCAAGCACAAGGTCCATCCTCCTGCGTGAGTACTGACGTTCTTCGGAAGAGGAATCGGAGCTCACGAAAGGAGACCAGTCGAGAAACCCAGAGCCCCGAGGCTGCGAGCAAAGAGGATGAGCCGGCCGTGTCTGATTACCCCCGCCCCGCACCTCCCAATAGCGACGCCCCACACTACCACACTCATCAAGAGGACCTGCCTCCTAAGAAAGAGAGGAAACACATTCATGACAGCGAGAAGAAGTTGCAGGAATATGCCCACTGGAAAAGCGAGTCCACACGCCCTACCAAAGAACCGGACGTTGGAGGCCGGAATCAGGGGACGGGAATGCGAATCGCGCAGCCTGCTGGAAAGAATTTTGGAATTTAAGAGTTGGTTTTGTCTTCGGTCTTGTCTTCAGTCAGTCAATGTAACATAGTGTATTTTTACCGTTTCTCGTCGGGGGCTAGTCGTCCTTTTTCGAAACTGTAACATTTGCTGTAGGCTTTGGAATCGTAAATGCTGCTCGTTGTTGGATTTGTCGGATTCTGAGCAACACGACGTGGCCATAAATGCATAGTGTATTGCATGTGCATGGACCATACGTATGTAGAAAGGCAATGGAAACGAAAGCACGAAATACATTCATCCAAGGAAGTGAGCAGCCTTCTTGCCCCGGACTTTCTTTGGCAGGTCTGGCTTCGAACCTGCTGTTTGCGAAGCAACGAGAGCGGAGATACGAGCGAGAGCAGCCTGAAACAGAGTGTCAGTAACAAGAAGGCAAAAACGCCAGAGGAGATGACAACGGAGAAGCGAAGAGGAAATATGTTATCGCCAAAGAGTCGGTCCAGCCGCGGTGAACAACGAACGGTGCCCGATAGCGACATGGCGAGCTATCCATTGGAGTTTGATCGGCTCCAATGGACTGGGTCTATCTTGCAAACATGTCCACGCCCATCCTTCAATTGCCTTTCGACAGTTCCAGTGGGTTCTAACGAGAATGCGTCTTCCGATTGTCGGAGTATTTCCAATAGAGAAACAGTACACGAAGAACGCGTGCCGAAAATGAGAACACGCACCCTGCGGAGGTCAGGCCTGTAGCCACGCTTGGCGGGTGCGGCAGCAACTCCGAGTGCGCGACGAGCGCCAGACCGGGGGCGGACGGGGTGTTTGGCAAAAGCGGACTTGACTTGATGAGGGCTAGCCTTGACCTTGCGTGTGACAACGGTGATGTTGCCGCCCTTCTCTGAGATGTCGATGGTCTAAACAGACATTGAAACATTAACACCTCCGTCCAATTCTCGAGACGATCGGAACACGCCTTGGAGTTGGACAACCCAGAATACTTGTGGGAGTGGAGGTTGAGGAGGTTCCCCTACGAGAAGCAACTCAGCACGCAAGATTTATCGACCAGGCAAGGAAACGTACGGGCTCCCTGGAGAAGACGGGGCCCTCAACAACTCGCTTCACTATGAAGGAGTTGTTTTTCTATAGAAATACATAAATTGGCATTAGAGATCGCATGAACGACGAAAGAGGAGACGTACGCGGAGGAGGAGCCACTGGAGGTCGTTCGACATTTTGTTGGAGGATCGGGCGGCACGACGAGGACGGGGAATCCAAATCGGTTCGGTGGCTGAAACAGCTGTACAGCTGGCTGTTGGACAGCAAAGACAAATAACAGACTCTGATTTAGTCCTGCGGGCCGGGATCTCGTCCATCCCTCTGTTCACTCTGCACCTCAAGCCCCCCTTCGAATTCCTTATTCTGCAACGTATAAAGTGTCCAACAGAGACTATCACAGCTTGGCTCCATTTTTCTCTGAAGACCTCAACAGCTTTGCCAACCCAACCTTCGTTGTCTCTGCGATCGGGGTACTCTTCCGGGACTTGCTGCCCACGAAGACATGTGTGTACCCGCCAACAGCAGCTACTGACTCTTCCCCTTGTGCGAACACTCCAATTTCGTACGACACGGAGCTGCTGCCCAGCTTGTTGATTCGAAGGCCAAGATCGAGAATCTGTGGAAATGCAAGCGGGGCGAAGAACTGGACATTCCTCATTCAACCGGCCAACTCATCGAGGGCGAAGGCGACGAATGCTCACTTGGCAGTGGGAAGACACGACGAGCCCGATAAGTGGGGAGGTCGCTGGATCTTGACCGCAGCGCTCAATGAGATATGTATTGACAACGGAGTCGAAGAGGTGGTAGTATATCGAGTTGTTCACATGCGAGTATTGGTCGTTGTCGCTCCTAATGCCGTTCTCGCCTTAGTGTTCATTCTGTTTCGTATGTCTTTCCAGACGAAGGCTTACTGACCATCGCGTACGGTACGTCAGGAAGTAGTCATAATCAGACCGCTTCCTCGCTTTGAGATCGGATGTAGACATAGTAAGCACAGCTCGGAGGGTGTAAGAATCGAAAAGCAATTGCAAGAATCCGAATTTTAAGATGCTTGGTCGTCCACGTCGCCGTTGTCCCAATTTGATGAACTCGTCGTTCCGCGGTGGCGTTCAACTTCCGCCATTTCGTGGTGCCCTGCAACTCAAATATCACACAACAACCTTTGCCCTTGCACGAGCTTTTCTTCTGCGAATTTGACTTCAAATGTCCTCTCATGCAACTCTACCACAAGAACTGTACCGGTCCATTCTCGAAAATCTGGTCGGTGACCGTCGCTCACTCTTACGTGTGCTCCTTGCGTCCAAAGCGCTTCAAGCTGAAGGAGAGCGTATTCTCTACCGAGCGGTCATCGACCTAGGTTACAAACCTCAACAATTCGATGACAGCACGACACTTCAACAAGACCTCAACACGAAGTTCTTCGCCTCTATCATGGCACCTGGAAGAGAGCATGTTTCCCTCTACGTTCGCGCGTTTTCCATTCGAGGTGGTGTCTTTACTCGGCGAAATGCACTATTTCGGTCACTTCTGTGTGTGGCTTTGAAGTCTATGAAAAATCTCAAATTCCTCTCATTCGGCTCGGATCGTCCGTCTGCGGAGTTTCTAGAAGGATGCACATTTCAGCTTGAAGTCCTTCGATGGGAATGTACATGTATATACGACGAACTGGCCCTACGACGCTTCCTACCACTTCAACGATCTTTAACCCATTTCTTCACCGAGAACTGGATGCTTTTCGATAAGAATCCCATTCTTGTGCCTACTTTGAAAGTACTTGGAGGCAGGTGTACGGTTATTCGGCAATTTCTTCCTGGAAACCATATCGAGTGTCTGCTCTGGCAAGCAGACGTTATCGTATACCCAATTGGTCACTTTGCCCCCGAATTTAATCGGTTGCAGGCTTTATCATTGAGAGGCCGCTATGCTGGAGAAGTTCTTGAGGTCGTCAAGGGCCACTTGGCTTCTCTGCAAATTCTGGAGTTTGGGGAGCCTCCTTACGCTGCTGTAAGTTGTACCATCCTTTCTACGGAAGCCCTCTTGGGAATTTCTCTAATTGCGATTTCCCCTCGTAGGAGCTCCGATGGCTTCCCCAGGTTCCGAGACTGGAACATCTTATCCTGAGCTCTTGGAATAAGCCAACCCTAGAAGTTGGCACGCACGAAGATACTGTTCAACACCTGTTCGCTTCGAACAAAATTCTTCAATATGTCGATATACATGTCGAACGCACCGCGTACGAGCGTTGGCAACGTGGTTCTATCAAACCTCTAGAGAAACTCATTGACAGTTTGGACGTACGTCGAGCGTGGAATGCAGACGAAACATGGATGGCGTAGTATCTACTCCAGCTTTGACGATCCATTCATGGATGCCTTGGCTGAAGGATGCACTGCGGAGTCCTGACGAAGAAAATCTCAACTCAATGGCTACACACGTTAATAGCGTTAACACTCGATGCACCTCGATGTTCCTTTATACCGAAGCACCCCACAATCCGTTCCGATGTATTTTGCAGCAGGATTTGCAACGCTTACGGGACCAGCCGTGAAGGAGATCGATCGGCGGCCGTGTTGTTTTCCTCCCATCTCTCTCCACATCTTCCAACACCCCTCCACGCCCCATATACAATCACCCTGGATCGAAGAGCTGTCTGCACAAAGACACGGTATCTCCTCGGAAAAGCAACCTTGAATAGGCCTCGCTTAACCTGCTGCACCGATGCCGATAGACGAACGACTGCGCTGCTGTCTGAGACCGATCGCGCACGGCCTTGTTGATGCACCTCCGAGCTTTCTAACACATCCGCTCGGCATCCGTCATCGGAATGAAGCAGGTCGCAGCGGTGGTTTATATCCTCGACAAATGAAAGACGACGTTCCGGGACGACGTTCTGACGCCCTCTCACCCTTCGTCTCAACTTCAGAATAATCATGATGCTTCTTTTATTGTTGGCACTACACGTCTCTGCGGTGTTCGCCTTTCCGCTCGAAAGAGACCTCTCGTCAGATCCACCGACTGTGACCCTCGACTCTGCCACAGTGACTGGTATACGCCAAGGGAATTTGACGAAGTTTCTAGGGATTCCATTCGCCCAGCCTCCGTAAGTTTCTCCTGTGTTGTCGTTCTTAGTGAAAACAACTTCATATCTTCCAGGACGGGGTCTCTTCGCTTCCAACTGCCCCAACCCATAACGTCGTACAACGGGTCCATAAATGCTACCGACTACGGACCCATCTGCCCTCAGCAAGCGGCGCCGTTCCCAGTGTCGATCAGAGATTTCTTCAACTTTTCTCTTCCGTTCCACTTCGGCGACTTCTTTCCGAATAGGACAAATAGCACTGTGCCGACTCCGGAAAGCGAGGATTGTGAGTCTGCCATTTCTTGTTGCTTCGGATTTAGTGGTTCACGTCAACGCAATGAAATGAAGGTCTGACAATAAATGTGATCAAACCCACCAACGTCTCTGCTGATGCGAAGCTCCCCGTCCTTGTGGTACGCGTGTTTTAAGCCTTGAATTTCTCCCCCTCTGACGCTCGTTTCTAGTGGATATTCGGGGGCGGATTCCAAAGAGGAAGCGCGTTTGGGTCTGCATTTACCCACATCCCTTCCTTTGTCCAGTCGCTGATGAGACGTTTCTTTTTAGCTATGACAGGACGGCTACACGCATCGTCAACCGTTCGATGGAGATAGGCGAGCCTGTCATCTATGCCGCGATGAACTATCGGTATGTGTCCATGCCACTATTGTCGACGTTTATTGATATAATCATTGCTACCCCTTATCCACCAGGGTCTCTGCCTGGGGATTCTTGGCGAGCAAGGAAGTTCAGGAAGTGGGCGCCGGGAATGCAGGACTGGTCGATCGTACGCGACTTTTCAAGCTCCTATTTCCTCGTGTTCACTCATAATTCGTCATTTAGAGCGCGTTGCTCTTGAGTGGGTTCAAAAGTATATTGCCAACTTCGGTGGCGATCCTTCCAAAGTCACAATGTACGTGGAACACCGCTTATCCGGCTGCTTTACTTGAGACTCAGACTGCACTCGATAGCTGGGGCCAGTCTGCAGGAGCGATATCTGTCTCGTTGCAGATGCTAGCCTACGGAGGCAACTCCTCCGACCTCTTCCGCGGTGCATTTATGCAATCTGGTGCACCGATTCCTGTCGGAAATATAACTGGAGGTCAGGTATGGTTGCCTTTCCTTTTCATTTGAAACTGGTTGTTAACATCGTCCATCCAGATGTACTATGACTCGCTCGTCAATCAGACGAATTGTAGCGACTCAAACAACACATTTACCTGCTTACAACAAGTTCCACTGGACACTCTTCAGGCGGCCGTCAATAACACCCCTAATTATTTCTCTTATCAGGTTGGGTGCTTCAGGCTCACAATGTGCTTGTACTGACTCTCCTCATAGGCTCTGGCTCTGGCCTGGTCACCAAGAGCAGATGGCGTCTTCTTGCAGGACAACCCGCAGCGACTTGTTCAGCAAGGAAAGGTCACCAACGTTCCTTTCGTCTCTGGTAATTGGGTTTCCTTGCCCTCAAGTGCTCATTGTCAACCTTTCTTTCATAGGGAATGTCGACGATGAAGGCACTCTCTTCTCCCTGTCCTCGCTGAACGTGACAACCGACGACCAATTTGAAACCTACATCAGTACGACCTTCGTTCCCGGCGCAGATGAAAGCACAATCGAGCCTTTGTGGTCGTACTACCCACCAGAAGAGCCCTACGGGTCTCCGTTCAATACCTCGGACCGCAACGCAGTTACACCACAGTACAAGCGGATAGCGGCATTCCAAGGCGATGTGACCTTCCAAGCTCCAAGACGGTTCTTCATGCAGCAGCTGCTAGCCAATAGTACGAGCTCGGGGGAGACACAAAAGATGTGGGGGTATTTGAGCAAGAAGTTGAAGTTTACGCCTATCATTGGATCTGTGTGTCCTCTGTTGCCACAAGTCTGAAAAGCTGGCTTTCTGACAATTCGTACAGTTCCACATCTCGGACTTAGACATCGGTCTTTTGGACGACTACATCATCTACTTCACCCATAACCTTGATCCCAACCTCCCAGATGCCACCGACTCGACGTCCAATATAACACTGCCCTTCGGCCTTGGGTCCCTGCTGCCTGGCAAACCAAGATGGCCCGAATACACTGCGGACGCACCCCGCTTGTACACGTTTCCGATTCTAGGAGATCGACCAGACATCTCGAACGATACGTATAGGGAGGCGCCTATGCAGTATCTGATGAACTTGTCCTTGGCTCATCCCTTGTAAGAGTTTGAATGACTAATTGAACTCTGGAAAGAACTGTATCATCATCATTTTTGTATTATTAGCTGTTTTGTTTTCATATGCTTTCTTATGGGAGTAGCGTTTCCAATTGAACTCGTTCTGAAGTGACTGGCTGTTACTGCCCTTGTCCACGTGCAGAACGAGGCCGAAATTCTGGAGAAAAAATATGTCCATGTATTCCCTGTATGTGTCATAGTTCTACATGAACTGGCTCTCCAAGAGTAGGGATGGCAGTCTTTGTCGGAGAGGCAGAAACAGGTTGCTCTACGGGAATGGGCGAGGATTCGGCAACTGATGATAGGGTTTCCAGCACCTCCGAGCTCGGCTCAGGGCTTGCGACTGGGGATGAAGGACTTGATAGCGAGGAGGATATAATGCTCGCTACTGGAACGGCCATTGATGACGTCAAAGAGGCTGCAACACTTACTACGCTCGTCGACACAAGCCCACCCACACCCTTCTCAGCATCTCTCAACACCTTCGTGTTTCCACTGCCCGAGCCAATGCTCGGAATGAACTTAGTCCACCAAAACGCGATCCTGATACTCCGATCCACGATCCGCTGCTTGACGATGAACAGCACGACCAAGAGGAAGAACACGAAAGCCGAGATGATGAGCACGCGGTCCAACCAGTCACTCTTCTCCAGGGCGATGATGAGCTGCCTGGAGGTCGACATGATGCCTGAGAGGGTATCATGCTGGAGAGAGGTGGCACGCAGAGTCGAGGTGGACTCGTCGAGCATTTGGGTTGTTAGGACGGAACGTTCGAGCTCGCTTTGCATAAGCGCGATAGTGCGTCGGAGTGCGTCAGTTACATCGGAGTTGGCTTTCATGAGTGCGTCCTCACTACTTGTGGTTTGATAAGTGTGGCGTGAATAAGGTACGTAGAGAGAAGAGCACGTACGTTGTTTTCTCGCTTGAAGTCTGTCGGTCTTGGAGACCTGGTGAACGAGCTAGGAGCTCCTCTTTGTTAGATTTACTCCGAGCGTCGATGGCGCGTTTTGATTTGAGGAGCGCTACACGTGTATCCTGCCGTAGACTGTATTGCTTGTGAGGCCCTGTGAGGATGGACAGCTCGGTGTCTACACACCTCTCAAGTTTCTCCAGCAAGCCATTTACAATCTCCCTCAATTCAGCCCTCGTCCTCGTACCGGGATGGTCATCCACTGAAATATCGAGTTCCTGTCAGAATAACGTCACTACGAACAATTAAATGGTAACAGAATGTCCTACACACCTCGATCTGTTTTGCAAGTAGGGCCGTGTTCTCTCGCAGGTCATCCGCAAGAGACTGTTGTAGCGACAGAGGGCCGGTGCATTTTCGTAGTTGGGGTACTTGCACCTCAGAAAGATGTTTATACCGCCGTTCAGCATCTGAGATGCGTGAACGTGTCTCTTCTGGAAGTCGGGTTGGGATTGGAGGCATATTAGGACTGTGTATGACCGCTATGGGTTGGGGAGACTAGAGATTTATATTGGAACCAGGAAGTCGTGCGCGTCGAAGAGTGGTATGTAATCGTCGAGGATGGCGTTGGCTCAACGTGTAGGAGCTTAAGGCCTTGAGGTGTGCTGTCCAATCATCGCGCGTCGAGGACACGTGAGAGTAACACAGCCATCCGCCAACATCCGCCGAACCGTTCTTTTGACTTTCGCCGTTTCTTTCAACTTCACTAGCCGCTCCTCAAATTTTATTCTCGAGATTCCAACCACTTCTAAGGGATACATGGAGTTTCAAATACATCTATATTCCCTCTCATTCTTCCCGTTCTAAATTCCCGCAAGGCAGCTGGGCGGCGGTTTCTGACTCGTTCCTCCTTGGCTTGATTATCTCGTAAGTTGGTTGGGACTTGCAGAGCCGCTGGCTCTTGCTTGGGCGCGATCGTATCGTATCCTTTCTTCTTCGAGTTCACGAAGACCGCGGACGTCGGAATTCTGGTCTTTCTGACTCTATTCCTCGATCGTGGCGGCACTGTTCGTTGACACTTGATGAGTGAAGAGCAGTGAGTGTCCAAGCTTTGTCATTCACTTTCCGCATTTCCATCTTTCCATCTTCCCATAAGTAACCTCATCCACCCTCACAGAAGCTCCGTCTAGCTCATGGCGACAACGCTTCAAAAGTATCGTGGCGCTCTCGCTCTCGTTGGGCCATACATCGATACCATAGCCAACAACGCTCTGACGTCCGGAGTAATCAAAGAGAAATTTGATCCTCTTAATTCAGCATTTCATATCACCCTTGTGACAAAGGACGAATTACGAAGCCTCTCAGCAGAGAAAATTTCGACCATCGAGCTCGACACACGGCATATCTTCTCGATTGGACTGGGAGGTAGACCTAAGGCTGGTGTGTATTGGGTCGCGATTATTTGGGCTGCAGGCCAGCGGATCCGAAAGCAACTTGGTCTTCCGCCAAAACATTTCCATATCACCCTTTTGGCCAACGACGTCCACGACGTCGACAAAGGTGTCGCGACCCTCTTCCCCGGACAGCTGACTCAAGAACCCACCATAGAGTTATTGGATCATGTCGCATTTACCCTTCAAGCCTTTGGTCAATACCGCGCCGCGATAGAGTATTCATCGAGGATCGTATTGCAGGATTCGACATCGCACAAAGGCTTTCTTAGGCTTGCAGATGCGGCTTTTGCGGACAAGCAAATGAAGCTCGCCATGTTAGCTTACGCCTGCGCCCATCAACGTTCAAGTGAAGACAAAGTCGAAGCGTACTGCGTGAAGAAGCTCATCGACTGTTCGAAGGAAACGGAGTGGGGCCACGTCTTCCAGGAGCATGAAATTGGCCAATTGGACTTATGCAAAGACATCTCGCCGCTTCTCCTCGAGCCATGGCCTCAAGACTTTCGAGATACACTCAACGAACGAAAGCTAGATCCAACCCTCCTTCTGGAGCCAAGACAGTCGCTTTTCATTCATTTGCCCACTAAACCATCATCTCATCTTCCCGACTTCTACAAACTTCCTCGGTTCTTTCGATGGCTCGTTCCATACCACCTCGCTATCATGTCTACCCCACGCAACGAAGACGATGTTGCAGCGCTGGCATCCCCTCTTCTCGGCATCAATCACGTTTTGACCCTGACGGAAGAAACACCACTACCAGAGGCGTGGTTCGAGAATAAGAGGATAGCGAACACCTTCCTTCCTGTCCCAAACTACCACCCGCCTTCAATCGAGCAAATGGACCTTATCATGCGGTTATTCGACGACGAGAAGAATCTTCCGCTTCTCGTCCATTGTGGTGGAGGAAAGGGTCGGGCAGGAACCGTGGCAGCGTGCTACTTGGCCGCATACGGCTTCAACAAGCCCAATTATACCCAAGACCATCCAGAACTCGCGGCTTCTGAGGCCATCGGTGCCCTCCGAGCATTGCGGCCTGGAAGCTTAGAGACACAACAGCAGGAAGCGTTTGTCTCGACATGGTGCAGCATGATATGGAAACGGCAGTCTATCTACCCGGAACTACCATCCGAACCACCACCTTCGCCAATGGAAGTGGAAGGCAATTTGGCGGATAATGTGGATCTCTACATCCTCGTCGGCCTACCTGGCTCCGGTAAATCGTGGTTCTCGGATGCGCTACTTGCTCGGGACCCTAATGGATGGGTCCGCATCTCCCAGGATGTTTCCGGGAGTAGGGCGTCGTGCGAGACGGCGATTGGGCGTGCACCACCAAAAGGCAAACGTGTCCTGCTTGATCGGTGCAATATGGCCCCAGAAGACAGGAATGTATGGATCAAACTCGCTTCCAATTGGCTGCAATCACCACCTAAGGTAGGGCTCATGCACGGCCTTCAAACGTCACGTGAATGTGACATCGCTGTG
>JANKHO010000734.1:0-16428 GCA_027627235.1 Agrocybe chaxingu | reverse complement strand
AATACAATAATACTGTTTAGGGGGTGTATTGTGACGTTTTGACTATTCGCAGTGAATTGGCCCGACCGCGGCTCGGCTGCCTCACGAGGAAATCAAAGAAGGGAGCCAGGCACATAAAACACTTGGTAGGTGCAATAGATCCGAGTGTAAGTAACCCAAGTAACCCGTCCTGACTCGTGAATCACAGGTGCGATGCTGAGGCGATTTCCGTTGTGGAAGAGACTTCATGTGCATTGGCGTACCAATCCCGCCTTCAACCAATTCTTTCCCGATGACAAATGGCCGTATCAGCCGACCGGCGAAATCGATGGGGCAAGGTATGGGAGTGAGCAGACGGAATGGGAGAAATTGTCCGAGTCCCCAGACGAGAATCGTAAGGAAGGCCTTTCAACGGGCGGAGACGAAGAGGGTCCAATTGAGCAGAGATTTCCTGTAAGTTTAACCCAGTATTTTCACGAGTTCCTGAGCGACCATTGCGCCTAGGTGCAGCATTCGGGCGATGTCACCAGACAATGCTCCTCCATGGCAGATACTCCGATGTTAAAGTCGAAGAGGCAGCCTGAAAAGTTCAAACCTGTGCAAGGTATTGCAGGGTAAGTCAATCGTACACTTTATATTGTGGCGATTAACCTGGATACACGACTCACAGAATTGTCAAAACGAGTCACAAACGTGTACTTGATGCTGAAGAATGGGCCAAGTCCTTAGATCATTCTGATATAGCTGCCTTCAACACGCAGACCCAGCGCACGGAAACATCTGAATAGATACAGCTTGCGGAGATCTCTCTCAAACGCCGGAAGCTCGAAAACGAGGCCCTGGAAATGAAATTCAAGTTACGCCAACTTGAACTGGAAGAAGAGGATCGACGAAGGGACGTAGAAACCGCTAGAGAGAGAGAGAAAGAAAAACATGAAGCCTTAATGCGCTTGATGGATGTTGTGAAACAGCTGAACTGAACCAGATTAACAGCTGAGCGGAGTGTACAGGCCTGTCATAGTCCGGAGTATGTACTCTACTTGATTGCCAAGTCGCTCAGGTCGCGTCGATGTCGCGTCCTGTCACGTTCACATGATTGATTGAGGTCATGCGTGACAGATGCTAACGCTATTCATCAAATGATTTCAAGCTATCTTGTCCACCTTCACCACTGTCATGTCTTCCCCCCAGAAACTCAGTTTCCTTGATATCGTAGATATGTGCGACAATGTTCACATTCATCGCGATGGGGCAGGACTGTACGATGTCTCTTACGGTTCCGAAGTTCTGGTGCCGCTTTACCTCTCGGAATCCACCGATACCGCGGTGATTGGGCTCCTTCGACCTATCATCGTGGAACAATTGAAGCTGGAGAACCTGAGGAGTGCCCAGGAAGGCTTGAAGGAGCTATGGTCTTTGCGACTGGAGCCTTCGGATTTCGTATCACTGAAGAATGGCGCTGTCGGACCGAGCATCAGCTTCAAGGCTTGGTTGGACACACCAGCGAAGAGAACAGCGGCCATGAAGGGACTGTGTGAGAGGTGGAGGGATACAGGTCTCTTCTCTGATGTTTGTGGACCGACAAAGTGGCGATCAGAGATGTATCCTGTCTACGCCGATCCTTTCGGGCTCCATGATCACCCCCTCACTGCCGGGCACGAAGACGGTCTCAACTATGCCTTCGAGATGGAGCGATCTGCATGTGCACTATTTGGACTGGTAACATATGGAGTGCATATGAGCATCTACGACGAGATCGTCCAAGAGAATGGTCGACGTAGCGTTCGTGTATGGGTCCCAACTCGAGCATTTACCAAACCTACGTCAGTCTCCTACCTTTTTCCTGGCGTGGGGACTGTGACAAATTTATAACAGCTTCCCTGGATGCCTGGATAACACGGTCGCGGGTGGAATCCCAAGTGGGATGTCCATGTTTGAATCTCTTGTCAAGGAATGCATGGAGGAAGCAAGCATCGAAGCTAATGTTGTGCGGGAACATACCCGAGCAGTCGGTTCTATCAGCTACTTCTTCAGGACAGCCAAAGGTTGGCTACAACCAGAGATTGAGTGAGCTTCTCGACGTGTCTGTTCTTGAAATGACTGACCACTTGCAGATACGTCTATGATATTGTGATCCCTCGTGGTGTTGACCCCACTCCATTCACGCCTCGTCCTCTTGATGGAGAAGTCGAGTCTTTTGAGGTTCTTCTTTCTTTCGACTGGAAAGCCAGTCTCACTTATCTGGCATTATAGTTCATGTCTCACAATAAATTGCTGGAGCAACTTCGCGCCGGCCGTTTCAAGCCCAATTGTGGCCTAGGTATGTTTCCTCGCTCTAATGTTAATGATCTCAACAAAACTGTGCTTTCAGTAATCCTGGATCTGTTTATTCGTCTGGGCTACATCACCCCGGATAACGAGCCCGATTTCATGAAGATAATCAGTCGGCTACACGGTTCGTTTGATTATGACAAATGGTGAAGACTTCCAGGCGTCAACATCGAGCTGCCGGTCTCCTCCTTGTCTGCGTAGATATACATTCTCAATCCAGCAATTGGGTTTGCTTCGCTTCTTATCTCAATGCGTCGCACGTACAATTCATATCTCAAACATGCAGCCATCTATGCCAAGATGATAGATCGGTCTTTCATTTCGGTTCCCCTTCCCTTCTTGGCCTCTGTCCAATTGGCAACCTTAGGTTTGTACTCGAAGCATTGTCGATGTCGAAGTAAGTGTGGGCGCGGCCAATTTGGAGTGACGAATGGTCGCTTCTAACGCGGCCATCTTCTAAGTCGGCAGGTACGTCGAGTTTCATTGAAATTGTTCGCTTCGAGCCGCGGGAATGAACGTGCACGCAGGCTAGGCAATAGTATAAGTATAAGGACAAGGCAGCACCCTAAACTGGACCCGCTGGCCATCATGTGTATCTCACCAATTCTGAGGGTCTTTCAAAACCTCTTTGTTTTTACGTGGGACATTGGGTTAACACTCACGAACCTTGTGTCCCCCAGCAGGAAAATAGGGCACGTTACGCCAGAAGGACACCCAGGGTTTGGAGGCAAATGGCCTGAGTTCGTTGCGCCAGTTGAAGGAGATAGCCGATGTTCGTGCCCGGCTCTTAATGCTATGGCTAACCATGGTACGATGCTCTCCCTTCGATCTTTGTGGCAGAATTCTGACCGTCGATGGCGTTTTCTCACTCTATGTAGGTATACTTCCTCATGACGGCAAAAATATCAAATTCAACGAGTTCGGCACCAAGATCAGAGCAACGTACAACTTCGCCCCCACCTTCTGCTTTTTCGTTCCCAACTTCGCTGCGAAGATGCTGAAGAGGAAGTATGGGACGGACACCTTTAACCTCGCTGAGCTGGACCTTCATAATGGGATAGAGCACGATGCATCCCTTTTACGTACGTGGTTCATGGCCGCTGTCGTTTCTTGCGGAAGAATTGAAGAATTGACGATAATCTGAATAGGCGAGGATAGTGCGCTCGTCCCAGATCAGTCGAAGCCTCACGTTCCTTTCATCGAGGAGCTGTTGGCCTCCGCGTCAGGAAAGGATAGCAATGGAAAGGCCCTTCTCACCCCTAAGAACTTATCAGACTTTTCCTCCAAACGACGCGTCGAGGCGAGAGCATCAAATCCTAAGTTTTCGCTCAGCTTCTTCCACAAGATCTTTGGTAGCTCGAAGTACGTGCTTCCCTTTCGAGCTTTACGAGTCATGCGCCTCATCTTAGCCCCGATTTATAGCTCATCTACGCTTCTGACTATCTTTGGAGGACGAGTGGATGACCTCAAGACTATTCTGATCGAAGAGAGGCTTCCAGATGGTTGGGAGTCCCGTATTAGGAAACCGTTTGGCTTGACTATGGCCACGTTCAACAGGACGGTCTTGAAGGTGGAGATGGGCATTAGCGAGAAGAAATACCAAGCCAAGGTCGCTCAGAGCGTTCCTCCCGCTTATGGAACGATGTAAAGTTCTTTCTGTACGTTCAATATTGATCGCGACATTAACGAGTGTAACGACAACGTCTCTTGAACACGAGTACTCTTTTTCTTTGTTGGCTCCACGACGATTTACCCTAGATGTGTGCGTCGATATCGTGGCCGAGCTGTGGCGCAGGAAAAGATCAACGGTAGGCTAAGCTTACTTGCCTCCCGTAATTGCTACTATACAATCGCAAGGAATGTAGCCGCAGCGGGGCGCCGCTCACCTGCTCTAGAGGCGACATCGAAAGACTGTGGCGAATATAAAGGCCTCCGCGTCGAGCTTATCCGCAATTCCCCCCTCGAAAGGATGGTCCTGTCAATTGCCCTCCTAGACGTGGGTGTCTTTCTCGCGGCGCTTACCCTCTTCCACTGGGCATACAAGAAACAGAGGCAACTTCCCTTGCCTCCTGGACCTGCTGGCTTGCCTTTCCTTGGGAATATTTTTGATATTCCTAAAGTGAACTACTGGGAGAAATATCTCGCATGGTCAGGCCAATACGGTGTGTAAATTTCCGGAGATTTTACAGGAGTACTGTTATACTGAAGGTGCGCAAGGCTCGGATCTCATTCACCTCAACATCCTGGGATCCCCCGCGATAGTGATCAACACGTACAGGGCTGCTAACGAGCTCCTCAATGGACGCTCTTTAATATATGCTTCCAGGTTCACCTTCTGCGGACCATTCATCGACAGAAATGTCTGACTATTTCTAGGCCTGCTATGCCGATGATGAATGACTTGTGAGTTTCCGCCCTTTCGATGTAAGGTAAGTTCAGCTCATCTTGACTATAGCACAGGTTTCAGTTGGCATGTGGCATTCATGCCTTACGGGAAATTTTGGAAGGGTGAGTCTGTATCATCCTACGTCTCTGATATTATCGCTTACATATTTTGTGTGAGTTAGAACATCGAAAAATTCTTCATCGCTACTTCCAGACCTCTGAGCAGCTCAAATTTCGGTCGGCATCAGCGGCAGTCAGCAGACGGCTTCTCCAGAATCTCTTGGACGAACCTGGCAACTTCGTCCACCATATCCGCTTGTATGATTTCATTGTTCCATTCTAAAAAAACACCAGCGTCTCATTTATTGGCTTGTAGATTGAGCGGTAGTCTCATTCTGTCGATAACATACGGGATAAATGTGAAGGACAATCAGGATCCTCATATTGTCCGTGCAGAGAAAGGCATGAATGCAATGGCGCAGGCTGGACATGGCTATCTCGTCGATTTTATTCCCTCACTCAAACACCTCCCTTCGTGGTTCCCTGGCGCTGGTTTTAAAGTTGAATCCCGAGAGTGGAATAAATCCGTGACGAACATGGCGGTCGTGCCCTTTGCGCTGATTAAATCCTGGATGGTAAGATCAGTGATTCTGATTCTATGATGGAAATTATGTAACGACTCAAAATCCCAAACCATTTCATCTAGAGCCAAGGAACAGCCCGTCCTTCGATCGCTCGAGATTTGCTTAGCGATGGTGCATCCACACCCGAGGAGGCAGAGGTTATTAGAAACATTCTAGCTTCGGCATACGCTGGTGAGTAATTACAATATATCGAATCACCTGCATGTTCTAGAAATTCTTCTCTAGCTGGGTCAGACACGGTGAGGCCCAAGTATATGTAAAGGAGACATCTCCGTCGCTCATTGTACATTCAGACCGTATCTTCGATTACGACCTTCATTCTCGCCATGACAATGTATCCTGACATTCAACTCAAGGGGCAAGCTGCGGTCGACCGAGTTCTTGGTGGCTGTCGCCTTCCAGACTTCTCGGACTACGGAACAATTCCATACGTAGACGCCTTGATCAAAGAAGTGCTCAGGTGGTTGCCAGTGGTTCCTCTTGGTATGCTTCAGCTCTTCTGATCTTTCGCCAATTCGTGACTTCTGACCTATGCTGTATTAGGCGTTCCGTATTGCGCTATGAAGGACGATGTATACCAAGGGTATTTTATCCCAGGAGGGTCTACCATCTACGTGAATGCATGGTCAGTAGCCCTCCAGTTCTATTTATGGGTCACGCGTAATACCTTCACAAGGGCGATGCTACGTGAAGAACAGACCTACGGTTCAGAACCCCATATCTTCAAGCCAGAACGATTCCTGGTCGACGGAGATGTCAATAAGCTGAATCCAGATATCAAAGATCCGACTGAGGCATTCGGATTTGCGCGTCGCTTCTGTCCAGGAATGACCACCGCGCGGGAATCTATGTGGATTACCATCGCCTCGATTCTGGCCACCTTCAACATCAAGCAAGCCCTCGATGGCGATGGCCGCCCCATAAGACCGTCAGGAGAATGTTCGTCTGGCTTTATAAGGTAAAGTATTTCATACATGTTCGAACGTTATGCTTCGGCTTAACACCCTTGACCGCAGTCATCCACTTCCGTTTCCTTGCGTTATCGAGCCACGGTCCGCAGAAGCGGTTTCTCTCATTCAATCCGCTCAGTCGGGCCTGTTCGAAGATGTTTAGAAGACTGAGATGTTTTGGATAAAGGCTTAACACAGCTTTCTTGTTTTGGTAGAAGTTACTGCTTTTGTGAGGAAAGCCGAATCCCGGCCCGACTTTACCGTTACAAGGGCAAGAATATAACAAATCTTCGCAATCATAATTGTAGGGGATTAAACAGGGAAAGGCGCACATTTTAATCCTAGCGCCTAAGTAGTTAGATCGTTAAGTCATCCTACTGGGTCTTTAGGCACGATGATTTAGATCAACACTTAGTCTAAAGCGAGATAATCCTCGTCCCAATTTCAGCGAAGTCATGGGCGAAATGTTCTCCTGGGCAGGTCATAAACATGAGCGACTGTGGAATGCCCAGGTTGTGCGAGAGTGCAGCGACATTGATTGGTTCAAAGAAACCATCAACAAGAATCTAAGAATTCATCAGACGCAGGTCAATAATAGGGAAATCTGATAGGTATAGAACCCACAAGGTCTATTGTGATCTCGGGGAACGCCTCGTCTAGAACTGTAAGAAGGATCGGGTTAGTGAAGTGTTACCTGGGCCAATGAGGAATTGGGTCCTACTTTTTGCATTAGCCTCCAACTCTGATGGAACCTCTTTCTCTTGATCGTAGAAATGTATGATTTTTAAATAAGACGTCTCTTCGTTCTTCTGGACGTATAAAACCATATGGAAGAGGCTGTTGATCTATGAGCACCATGTGGTTAGCGACGACAAAGGAATCCTTTCAGTGATCGTTGACCCACCTCGTCTGTTCTAACGAGAATACAAACTGGTTGCCTCTTCAAGCTTGTCATGAAGTTGATCAGCTTGCGGTCGCAGGCCTGCGTCGCGCGCCATTTATGCAGAGAGGGATACTGGTCGTAGACCCAATAAACACATCGCAGGAGGTGAACCTTGTTCTGCGTCGCGGAGAAGAACGCGACGATGGCGATGAAGTATATAGCAAAGTACCTGTAACGACGTCAGGGAACCGGCGTCACATTGGAACGGATATACTCACCCAGCAGTCCTGGGCTCATAAGCCACATTCCCTGCCCATACAACTGGTACGGTCGCCAACGCAAGGCCTAGTACAACCAACCTCGTCTTCCTCCCTCTAGGAAGTCTTCCTCGATTAAACTTCAGAAGGAGCAGCGAAACAGGGAACAGCGCCATCACGGTCAACCACACCAGCGAGAACATCTGCGAAACGATCGTGAGGCTCGCGCCGGAGGAGGCATATAGCACGCCGCTGAAGGCGACGAAGGAAAGCACAGAGACGTATGGCGAGCCAGTCTTGGGGAGAAGTTTGAGGAAGAGTTGGGGGATAACGCGATGCAGCGCGAGCTGGTCGAGCAACTCGCAGGCGCTCAGGATGCCTGTGAGGACCCCGCCGCATAGGACAATGATGGCGTCGACGACGATCCAGATGCGGAGCCAGACACCGCCGGACTGCCCAGTGCGAGTTTTTAAAAAAAGAAGAAAAGGGCGACAACACAAGCTTACTCACTTCTTGAGCGAGAACACTCAGGACGTTTGCACCGCCCAAAATTGTATCCAGTGGCACCATAGCAAGCACGAGAAGCATCATGGTCGTGTTTAGTAGGATGGCCGGGACGTGCAAGTTCCTCAGGACCTTAGGAAACCTCCCTGGTTTGATCCGCGAGATGTACGAAGGGATACCTGGCTTGCAGTGTTGGCACAAGGTTAAGGGAAGAATGAACAGACGTACATTCAAACCCGGTAAGTCCAAGCATCCCGAGGCAGATACCATAATAAATTTGACGAGCCACGGAGTTGAGGCTCGACCCCTGGGACCTGCCTAGATGCCAGTTCGCCTTGAGCTGAGAATTGCCAATGTGAGCCCAGTGCACGAACGACACAATGGCGAGCACTATCATAGTTAGCACCTGGGGTGCAAAAGTTACATCGACCGACTCGGGCAGTGTGCAAAGACGACCCACGTGAAACGAGAGCACGGTCAGGGCCAGACGCGCACTCTCTCTGACACCTATGAGACTGATGACTGTAAATAGAAGAAGCACGATGACAGCTCCGACCCATGGAGGAAATGGGAGTAAAGGGACGTCTCCTGCGAGGTAGCTCGCCGCCGTTGCAGCGGAAACGATAGCTGTAGACGCGAAATCGAGGAGCAGAAGAGCGGCACCAATAAGGGCAAAAGACTTCGTAGAAACGTTTAGGCTTTAAGCACTTCAGATTCTGCCGTAATTGTTTAAAGGGGCCAACATACATGTAGGTATATGGAGCACCGCTTATGGGTAAGGCAGACGCCAGCTCCTCCATAATGGGGCGCCACAGGAATAGAACCATGGTTGCGATGAAGAGGGAGATAGGAGAACTGGCATGGCGTGATTACTGCTATCGCGTCCAGAACAAGAAGACGACTCACTAAATCCCTCCAACAGCCACTACGGCCGGCAACGCGTAAAAGACGCTTCCGAGGACCGCGTTACCTGCCAATGCGCTCGCAGTGAACTGCCCGAGGACCCTACTCTTTTGCATGTGGTCAATACGCGCTGCTCCAGCCAAGTGGTCCTCGTTGCTCAGCTTGAGACGCGTGATAGATCCCCAACCAGCAAATTCGAACGAGTTCGTAAGGTTCAGGAAACGAGAGGGAATTGCTGGAGAGTGCTTTACGCCAGAGTTATCTGCTGGTCGTTGTCGTTGACGTCTTAAAATGGTCGCGAATTGGGAGTCTCTGAAAGAAGGGGGGTTTGAGGAGTCATCTGTGGAAATGTGAGCCTTACATATGCCTTTCCGAATACGAGCCTACCACGTCGCGTTGTGTCGTGTCTGGGAGGCTCAACAGAGATCCATTGAAGTTCCACGAATTCTTTGTCCGACTCCTTTGACGCTGTCGATTGGCGAGACATCCAGGCTTCGAGCAAATGAAGGGCCCTGAAGATGGTGGTCGTTAAGAAGAAAATACAGATAAATCCCTCGGGTCTCGGCAGATTATGTAGGAGCTTTTGGCATCATAGACAGGTCCTCCAGCTCCTTTCAGAGCGCGATAAAGAGTTCCTATCGACATTTGTAGCCTACAAGGCTGGGGAATGAGGTAAAAGCTAATGTTGACAGCATTCTGAACGGAATAGGCATGGGGTTCCTGGGGTCTTGACTGCCGATTATGGACCAGGATGCTTAGCTCATCAACGCCAACGGAGAGAGGACAGCGTGTACCACAACGACCACCCAGCAAAATGGCCTACGTGCAGGTAGAGGCAGACGATGTGAGTAAATACTATCATCCCTCGCGGAGAATTGTCTACTCACGAGTCGATTTCAGCAACGGCTCGAAGAAGGACCAGAGGGCCTCCAATTCAAATGTGCGTTCATTACTATTTCGTTGTGCACGTTCACAGCCTGAAGACTCGTGAATCAGCATTTCTCGGCGCGGATGCGTCAGGAACGCGGAATGCATCCAACCCACCAAGGAGTGCAGGTGTCGGCAACGCTGACCGACGTACGTGTCAATACGAACGCACAGCGGCATGGATTGAATCTAATATTTCTCAAGGGTATCTCGCGGACGAAGCAAATCAACAGAAAGGCGGTGGAGGATTCTGGACGTTGGATTACTATCAACCGTACTTCGATGTTGACACGCAAACGGTGCGCAGAAATTCACGTCAAACAACCAATTTGACCTACGCTTGTTTCTCATTAGGTGCTAAAACGATGCTACACTACCCTTATCCCAACGGCAGCACCAACATACATCTCTACGCATCTCAATCCAGCCGACCTTTACGGTCCATTCTGGACCCTTACAACGCTCATTTTCGCTCTGTTCCTCTCATCTTCACTCGGTGCATCCATCGCAAAGTATCTGTCGACAGATGGGAAGCCATATGACTACAACTTCCAACTTCTGAGCATCGCTGTTACGATGGTGTACGCATACGGACTAGGTATTCCTGTCCTTCTGTGGGTCGCGCTACGATATCTTGGGGTGGGCGAATGGAGTGTCGTAGAGGCGATTGCGATCTGGGGATATGCGCAGTTCGCATGGATACCTGTCGCTGTGAGTCTATTTTCTGAGCTCACAAAGACACCGCTGACACATCTGAATAGGTCCTCTGCGTTATTCCAGTACCAATTATGCGCTGGGTCCTCGTTGCAGCTGCTTTCGGCCTCTCAGGCTGGTTCCTTGCTGCAAACATCTACCCTATTCTTGCATCCGTATGTCCTGTTCAATACCCTATCCTAAAACTCTCGCTGACTGCATTTGACCCGACAAAGGCTGAGGCAAAAGCTACCCGCCTCATTATTCTCATCCTTGCTGCAATCCATCTCGGCGTCGCCATCTCCTTCAAAGTTCTCTTCTTCAGCTATTACGTCGTCGACAAGATCGGCGCGGACATCCCTCTTCCTGGCAGCGATGCCCCAGAAGGAAACTCCACGATGCCACGTTGGTTCTGAATTGTTGACGTTTCTCGTGCTGGTGGCGGCCAGGGTCGGCCTCGTGAAGGCGCTTTATGTTATTGGCTGGGTGCGATCAGCGTTCTTATTCCTTGCTTTCTTTCCGTTACTCATGGATATCGACAGTGTAATATAGATATCGCGGATTTTATTGAGAAGGCTTTACCTTGCAATTATATTTAAGATTGTCTCGAAGACCCCCACGAGCCGCTAACCTTCAAGTTCCTTGTCTATCGGTTCTACCCTCCAGATACAAACATCAGCTACACATCTCCGTAAACAGTGAAGGTCTATTATTACTGCTCTCCACGTTGTATGATACCTGTCCATCCGCAGCTTTCGTTCGTCGACGGGTCCCCACAGCAGATATAAAGAATGCTCCACATCCCCTTAGAAACCTCTCCAAAGGTACATGTCCACAGCGAACAAGTAGAAGTTGCTCCAGTTCGTCTTGGAGCTGATATGATTCTGGGTTGCAAAAAACCTGCAATCCGAAAACAAGGAAGATCAAGGATCGCAGATTTGGCGGCGCAGTCGGCTATCCTGGTAACAGGGACCATGGATCACGTTGGAAGGGTACAATTTTCACTTTCGAAGAAATTGTGGAGGCGAGTTTTTCGCGTAACATTGACTAATGGACGTCTACAGAGTCGGATTTTCTAGACATAAACTCAATGGTGGGCTTCACGATCTTAAGCTCCATTTACTGATCACTTTTGTTCGATAGTCGCTGGGGTATTGTTGCTCAAGCAGCCTTTAGTGAAGATTTCTTCTGCGCCATATTTCCGTCTATTTTTATGCAGTTATATTTGGCGCCTTGTCGACCTTGTCGCCAATTTCAATTTTGGCACCACAGGCAGATACATAGCAGCGGCCCCACTGTCAGTGGATCTACGTATCAAGGGCGTCGACTACCCTGGACCCTAAATCGCCTGCGGAATCATGGATTAGGACCCAACAGATATAAAAAGCTGGCCCGAGGATGGGGCAGTTACCCTTCATCCCACTAGGACCCGGTGTCCGTGCTCCCCCTTTTCCTTTTTCCTTCATTTCTTTTTATCTTTCCTCTCCTTTACCCATACTTTCCTTATTTTGATCAAAACAAGGTAGACGAACTACGATGAGGTCTCGACACGCTCTTCTGGTATCCGCCGTCAGTCTCCTTCTATGGCAGTCTGCTCTCGCTGGTAAGTATACCTTACATTCATGTCACTCTTCTCTTGCTGACCTCTCCTAGCGCCCCTATATCATCAGTCTTCCGCGATCGAGCGACGCTCCTCAGCTAGCACATTGGAGAACATTACTTGCTCCAATTCAGCCGATGTCATAGTCTCCAACGTGGGCTCCGCTCTCGGTGCTTTGAACAACGTAAACAGGTAAGTGGCCTTCATCCCAGCGAGTAATTAATGAATGTCGATGCCTCTTGCTTGTAGCACCGATGCTGCAATCGTGGAACAGATCGCTCTTGCTAAAAATTTCCTTGCCCAAGCTACTAATGTCGGCCAGGGCATGGTCAGCGCATGTGACGCGGCAAAGAACGATCCTCAGTCGCAATCTGCCTCTACTACAGGTTGGCATTTTCCACGTTGGACCGCTGTGTACCAGACTAATCTATTGCTGCCATTCTTTCAGCACCTACGGCTACTGGGACCGCGATAGACGCGACAGCGGTCTCAGATGTAGCAGCGCCGACAGCTACAGATGCAGGCTCTGACGCAGACGCGTCTAGCACATGCACAGATACAGCAGACACCTCTCTACCGACGGACCCTACGAGTACCGACGCAGCTACGGCCTCAGGCGCAACTGCTACCGCCAGCGACAATCCGGATTCGACGTCGGCCGACACTGCAGGTGGCGCCGCGGCTACCGACGACCCTTCCACTGCGACCGATGCCCCAATTGCGACCGACACAAATGCTCCTGAGACGGATAGCACAGACACCTCGACGGCAAGCAACGCAACTGATAGTGCTGCTGCCTCAACCGCAACCGATGCAAGCTCCACTGTGACAGATAGCGCCATCGACCCGACAGCAACGGATGGAGCAGCTGTGATTGTTATGGGCTTTAGCAACGCTCCTACCACCACTGATGGTATTGACTCGGCTTACCCCAGCGCTGCAGCGGGTGGCGCGGACAGCGCCAATGACGGCATCGACTCTACCGACAGCGGAAGCGATACCAGTTCATCTTCAGGCGATAGTCCAGACATTACCAACGATGGCTCTGCGGACGGCACTGGAGACGATAGTGGTGACTACAGTGGAGGTGTTTAGTTGTCACGAGTAGATTCTCGCATTTGTACATGTTATAGCATTCTTACTTGGAAGTTGGGGCTTACGCCCTGGCAGCCGAAGTCTTACGGACGATTTTGAATCAAGCCTGATCTTGTTTCTCTTTCCTCTAACTTTCTTGCAAGAATATGTGTTACTGTTCCCAAGGTCCAATACTCAGAGAACTTAAGTCCCCTCAATCCTCATGCAAAGCTCTCGAAAAAACCTCCAGGAATGCTTCTTGTGGGCGCTTGTGGGTTCTCTTGGCAATAGCAGGTTGTCTCGGCGTCACGATTGTGACCAGACTGCAACGTCACACTTACCGTGGACCCGGGCCGGTCGGAAAATTCCGCCATACTCTTGCTCTCAACCGCCATCGACACAGGCACCATGTCCTTCTTGTTAGGACCAATTTCTGGCGCATTGGTCGCTGGTGGAGTAAGTAATTCTATCATAAAGTTCAGTATTTCCCTCTCTTATCAGTGAATGGATCAATAATGCAGGTCTATTATGGTTTTTCCAACCTCATGCAAACGAGGTATGTCCTATGGTTTCTTCGGAGTTCGAGTTTCGACTTCACATTAGCCTGTTTTGGGAGCGGAATTTCCAAACATATATTCGATACTGATTCACTTTTACAGGACTGAGCAGCACAAGAAAGAGTCTGTACACCTACCTGTTTATCCTTGAAACGCCATTCTGACTTAGTCCGGCCACCTTGCACTCACATCTCGAACACCCTCAGTCTACACGCGCTAAGCGTTCGCTTGGTAGAAACGCCCACTCTTGTGCAAGCGCCTCCCTCAGCAGCATCGAGGATCAAGCCCCACCCTTTGTCAACCGAGGTCAAGTCGCGTTGGAACCACGAAATTGCCATCCTCTTCGCCGGGTTCCAGAATCTCGATAAGAGCGCAGTGGCATGGGGGAGGAGTTTACTTTATGGGCCATCAGAGGAGGGGAGAGGTCCATCTTCATCTTCAACGTCATCTCCGACCTCGTCACGATGACACAAATACCATTATGTTCGGAAAATGGCATGCAATAGATGGTCAAGATGCCACCCGCACAGAGACAAGGAGGATTTGGTTCAACTTTCTATCGCGATTTCATGATGGGCACGTTCTCAAATTTAGTGCTTTCCTTCTTTCGACATGACAACCACACTCAACCAAGTCCCACAAAGAGGAGGAAGCCTGTCGGCATGCCCTGTAATCTGCAAAAGGGAGGACCCAGCTTGAGAATGAAACCATCCGCGAATAAGTTATACACAGTCATACAACACCCGGCATCAAGTGCAAAGAGCTATCCAAGACGACTATTTATACACAATCCACAATCCGTTCCACTGAGCACTCCTACCGCCCATAACTCTGATACCCCGCAGGAGCGTAAGAATTCGGTGGTGACTGCGCCTGATAACCTCCGTATTGCGGTTGCTGCTGCTGATGCGAGGGCGGTGGTGGGTACCCAGCGGTCTGCTGTTGCAGGGGTTGTTGCTGGTACTGGTACTGGTGCTGCTGAGGCGGGGGTGGAGGTGGAGGTGGTCGCATCGATCCTCCGCCTCCATACCCGTTTTGCTGTAGCGGCTGGGGAGGCTGTTGTGAGCGGGGGGATAGTAGTCGTAGCCAGTCTGTTTGGGGCGGGAGAGGACGGCGAGGGACGGTTGAGGGAATCATGGGGTTGAGGGGTATAGTCCGTCAGGCGGGAGGATGACCCGGCGGGCTGCAGAGAAAAGAAAGGAGCGTGAGGACGAGCACGACGCGGTGCACAGGTCGCAGACACACACCGTCAGCGAATGGTTCAAGGGCAACAACGGCTTTGTTTGCTCGTTGACTTGTTTGTAGCATATTCACACGCGTATTAACTGATCTAAGTACGGGGCACTACGCTAGACACATCGACATCCGATCCAACAGGCACTAGAAACGCAGACGCCTGGTCCAGCATTCTGTCGCAGGCATATTTCAGCGATGCCCAATATGATTCACGTCGGTCCGCCACTTACTGGGGGTATCGGAACCTGTGCACCGGTGGTCGCTGGGCATCGTTCACCAGCAGCCCAACCCGCGCGTACTCCTCTTGTTGTGCCGTGTGCTTTGCATTCAGCGACAGCCAGTAGTCTCGCGGCGCAGTGTACATCGCGATCCACCGCGTCAGGTATACGTTCTCGCTCGGTTCGGGGGCGTACTTGAGTCCGACGGCGCCCGCAATGGACACGAGGACCACGTTTCTCCAAAACCTGCCTCCAAAGCCTGAAATGGTTCATGAGACGAAGCACGCCGAAGGAGGGGTGTGGGCATACTTTCTGCGGGATAAACCGTGGAATCCTGCTCATGGTGGTGGTCATGGTCCTGGTGATCATGGGAGGCCGAAGAGGCAGCTCCTCGTTGAGTAGAGAAAGCGGGCCTTGACCGAGAGGCGACGAGGACGGTCCTTCGAGCAGCGAGCGACATGTTACGGGTGATGCAGAGCGGGAAGGACGACGTCAACGTCGAAACCCTCGTCTGTTTGCCACGCAGATCAACGCAGGCATCACCTAACAGCTACAAACAGGCGCCTAGACCGAAGCCTCGCGTCAAACCCTCACTCTCAGTACGAATAAACTAAGTGTTTCGAAAGCCTGTTCATTTTAGCAGATATTATTTAGTGAGGGTGGATTAAGCAGTATAATATAGACTTGGCGAATTCCTGACAGTCCGTGAGTTTATGAGTTCAGAACAAACTGCAAGGACGAGGGCGCACCATTGCAAGTTGGATTCGACTGATCTATGATCAATCGTCACCGGAACGAGACTTCCTCTCGCGAATCTTTTCCCGCATCTCGGTTGCAGCCCGACGCGCACCGGTGGTGCCTGCCCACCCTCTGCTATTCAACCACCGGACAAGCCTGGGTGTCAACGCAGCCGTCAAACCAACGCGCACGGGTAGGAAGAGTGTTTTGTGGATAGTGTACGCCAGGACCAGCATGGCATATAGTCCCTCCTGGCCAGGTTGCGCCGGACCACCAATGCCATCGATTTCGTCTTTTCCCGGCTCTGCTGGTCTCGAATGAAGCACATTGGAGACTGTTGCCTTTACGGAGGCTGCCACTTGGGACACGTATTCTGCGCCGAGGAGGTTGACGCCGAGGAAGGCAACGCTAAAGTCCAGGGTGGAAATGGCGAAATACACGCCGAGGGCGTACCACCCGTATGTCTTGATGAGATGCTTTAGTTTCTGAGAGAGAGATGCGTCTGGGGGCAGGGCATCGCGGGGGTCGGGTGAGGGCGGCTGGTGTGAG
>JANKHO010000733.1:0-16429 GCA_027627235.1 Agrocybe chaxingu | reverse complement strand
GACTGACAAAACATGTCATGAAGACTTGATGGCATGGAATCGTGGTTCAGACGACTTGGGACCACTGGGCGAGAATCACTCCACACGCGGGTTGGCCCTGGAAGCATCTTCTCTGATTTCCTCGTCTCGAAAATCATGTTGCTCGACTCCTTCACCAAGGCCTGGGATTTCTTCGTCAGCCAGATCGAAGAAGCCATTCTCCTCGACAATCGGAGCCTCAGCGCCCCGGCCCTGCGCTGCCTGGAGAAGGGCATCAAAGCATCTGCAGACGCTGAGGGTGTTCTTCGCGTTCGCGTCTCCGAGCTCCTGGAACGGTCATGGCAAGCCATGGATATGCTCGGGTCGTCGGCTACAAAGAGATACAACTCTCTAGCGGATATGGGTGTGGATGGGAAGGAGTGGGATTTACCAAGGTTGACGCGGCTGATGGCCATTCTAAAAGGTGTGCAACTTTATCTGCTCCTTTCTTGTGCTTTTCAAACACGATATTGGACAGGGGTCTTGACATACCCCAACTCGCCCGATTACAGACCAGATATCGACGCCCTCCCGCCTGTGCAAGCCGTCGTGATGAACACTGTGCAAGACATCGACTTGACTGTCCCTGGCTCACCGTCCCTCGTCATGCGAGATCTCTCTGAATACGCCACTCTGCCATTCTTGGCGGCTTTCGACGTTGTCCCTCATCCTCGGAACCAGTTACCACAAACACCCCAGAAGCGAATCACGTATATCTCGCTGTCGAAGAAGACGATGCCGCTGCTTGTGGATTTGTTCTTGAGGTTCAAATCGAGCCGGGATATTTATGTTGATGGGACATTGGAATCGGTGTTGTCTGTGAGTGACTAACCCCCCACGGATGGATATATGCGTGCTGATTTTATTCTGATATGCAGGCATACTCGATACCTATCAAGCTGAAATACGACTGTCCGGCCCCAGCAAAGTATGGCAAAGACCTACCGCTTTGGAAGACTGCGACGACATGCTTCCTAAGAATTGTTAAGGAGTGCACGCACCACGTCAAGCACCTCGGAGAGCAAATTCCTGATGAGAGGGTAGAAGGGATCTGGAGGCAGATTTTGGACGTATTCAAGGGCGGTGTCCTTGCTGATTGGTACGTCTTGCTGATATTCTCACTCTTGTCTTGAACTTATGGCTGTGATAGCTCAACGGCAGAATCATTCCCTTTCAACGTCCAAGAAGCAGAAGAGAACTTCGACCTCGCCCTCGTCGCCTCTCTCGAGATCGATGTCGTGCCTCACCTCGGCGACCCTCGGGTTTCAGACGTGGTCGTCGCCCAACTCGGCAAGATTCTCCAGCAGGGCAGGAAAGTGTACGAATCCGATGACCCCGGTTCATCGTCCTCGCGCTCCTCTACAACCTCCATGTTCTCCTCGTCATCTGTGTCGTCGATACCTACCTATCCTCCGACATCGACAAAAGGGAAGGGCAGTCGGACGTCGTCTCCGGCGACCCTCAGTCCAGCTCTGAAGGCCGTGGGCATCGATACGGATATGCCGTATCCTGAGCTTGGATCGTCGAATATTGGGAAACTTCTTCCCCGAGAGAGGTTCTCGTATTGGCGTTTCGATTTGTTGTTCTTGATTTGCTCGGATGTGACAAGAGGTAAAATTTTTCATCTCCTCTTTCGTCATGAATGGAGACTGAGCCGTTGTTCGTAGATCAGGAGCACTCGCGGAAACGTCTTGCAGCGCTCAGCCTTTCTTCGTTGCTCAACCGGTGTCGGACAACGGGACCAAGGTAGACGGCGTGCTGGAGGCCTTGTTCACGGTATTGGTCCTGAAGAGTTCGAACCTCTTCGGCGCTCATCGTGACGTTGCCTTGAGGATACATTGAGCGAGTCAGGCCTGGAAGTAAATAAGGTATCGCGTCAACAACGATATTGGGTTGGCCTATGGCAATGAGGTGTGCGATCCGAGTGCTAAGGGTATGCCTATTCCCTTTTTGCTGCGCAATGTCCAACAAAGAAAGGGGTGGATCTTGTTGATCTGAATCTACTGGCGGGATCTTCTGCATGCGCGACAGTGCCAAATGTGCGACTTTGTAGTCCCGCAGGAGAGTACCTGCCCTTGACACGATGTTCATAGATACTGTGTTCAACTCGTATGGCTCGTGTCGCAAGTGGGTCATATGATCGAGAACCTTCTCTGCAAGAGTCGTCGAGCGTCGGTGGAGAAGGCTGTAATGGAGGAGTGTGTTGTAGCTCATTCGATCGAGCCGCGGTAGCATCTTCTCATTTGGTGGAATAGGGTCGTGCGTTGGCAGTGTTTCTATGAGCCTTTCGAGGATTTCGTGGAAATAGGCGTATGCATGCACCCGTCTTGGGGTACCATCTTTATCGGGGATCCAGACCGTATTCGGCGCGCGAGGACAGTTGTACAGCGAACATAGGAGGGGTGTGATGTTCCTCAAGGGAATGAGTTGCTGATCCAGGAGCACAGCAAGATTTGCCAAAGCCTGCAACGCCTCTTGAAAGTTGGCCATCGAAGCTTTGCCTCTGTGATCTGAGGAGAAGGTATGGTCCACTGCCGAGCAAATCTCCTTCAACCGATTGTGTACCGGACGCGGTGTTTCACACTGGGCTGCCGCAGTTGAATCGTTAGATAGCTGCCGAGCTTGCCAATCGCGTACGAGAGTGCCGAAAAGCAGAGACCCAACGATGATCTCTCCGTTGAGTATGCACAACTTCATCAAGGTCTTGAACATGTTATGAGAGCGACGTTGCCTCGACTGACGCGCTATCATCAGAAGTCGAATAGCAAACTGTGAGCTTGTGTCTTTGGCCATTGACGACCTGAGGTTTAAGACGGTGTCACTGTGCAAGGAAAACTGCATCGGAGCCCGTATAGCAGCGGTTTGCTTTGAGGTCTCAGCCAAACTGGAGTAGATCGCTTCCAATGTCCTGCAACGGACACGAATACCAGCCCTCATCATCTGCTCTGCGAGGTCGGCGGCTTTCTGAGCCATGTGCAGACGAATCAGTCCATGAAGGAGGGCATGCGATGGGAGCCTTGGAGAAACGTCCTTGATAAAGTTTGCTGCAACTGCCTTGAAGTGATCCATTGAGCGTAGGCTGGCAAGTTCGGTCGCACCTCGCGCTAGACCAGCATAGCGGACTGCATTGACAATGTGGTAGGCGTCTGCGACATTGCCTTGCCGAATGGAAAGGCCGACAGCGTAGGCGGCTGCTCGTCCGAGTTGGGCGGGAGTCAGAGCAGGATCCCAAGGAAGATTCCTCAGATGGGGAGCTTGGGAGGTCGATCCGAGGGCGACGTTGATGGGAGGAATGGGGAAGTGTGGGATAGAACGTGGGGCAGATGTGTTGGCAAGTTCCGCGGTTGTGAACAGTCTTCTCGAAAACAAATTACTGGGCGTTTTGTCTTGCCACAAGGAGAACGATTTGAGGAGGAAGGGTCGAGAAAGAGAATTGGCGAGAGGAACGGGGAGTGTTCGTTGTCCGATGCCGCGAGTTACAAGCCTCCTGGCTAGATTTTGCCAGGTGCATTGCATATGCTATCACATTACTGTTGAGGAGGTAAGCACCTGACGCAGATGTATCATGGAATAAGTCCACACCAGGTAACCCTGCAAGAAAACGGTCCCCGAGGATGTCGTAGTCGCTAGCAGAATGAGACCGGCGTCGGGCGATGTCGCACAACATCTATCTATTACACGTGACTTGTTGTGCCCAGTCGCGATGCGCTCGTTCACTGTTCGGTTACCGGTACGTTCAGTGACCAGTCGGCCTTGCACTCATCGCTATAGTATGCGGACGCATTATCTCATCGGTTCCTCCACAAAGACTAAAGATTCCTCCAACAGAGTTACAAGCGGAAATCCTCAGCTATCTATGGGACGGTAAAACCTTTCTCAAAGTCTGCTCGACAGTCTGTCGTTCGCTAGCTTGGACAAGCCAGGCAATCGTCTTCTCTTAAATCGACCTCCGTGCGCTTGGAAATGTCAAGGACCAATCGAAGGAGGAAGTTTCAAGAACTTCGAACAGCTACTTGAGGATCTGCTCATCTTGCTCAGCACATCAAGTGTTTGAAATCGTTGATTGCCCATGATACCCCGACGTTAGGAACAGGGGAGAATGGCTCGCGAGTTTACGAAGAGTGGCTCTCAATAGACGCCAGGCTGCACCTCTGCTTACCTCGACTTTCCAAAATATAGGCTCTCATAGTGGACTGTACCGCACAGACGGACTGGGCAGATTTACCAGAGCTGATTTCCGCCCTCAAGACCCTCGTCCGGCTCCCTAGCCTAACCTACATCGATCTTACCGCCTTCCCTTTCGACATTCTGAGCGGAGGCACCCACATCAAGCATTCTCCCTCCAGCCTTTCGTGCACCATTTCTCAAAACCAGGCGTTGACTACACTCCATATATCAGATTGCCCTACAACCGATTAGAAGAAACTTTCCAACTCGCATCGCTGACTCTCCGATGTTTCAGAGGCCTTGCGCCAGCATTTTGGAGCTGATCATGGCAGGTCACTGGTTGGATGTCAGCAAGCTGAGGAGGCTCTTTGTCGACGTGAACGACGCGATGATACTGGACCACATGGCCGTCTGGTGGCTCATTAATGCCTGCTCCGAGAGCCTTGAAGAATTTGTGTTCTATCCAGTTTATTTGTACCGTAAGCTCATCTTCGTTGTACTAAACAATGATGTGTACTCAATATCATGTCCGGTGCTAGCGATGCTCCCTCAAACTTCTTATCTCGAGCCCACTGAAAACTCAAGAACTTGCAAAAACTTGTGACAGACATACATACACTCCCCGGGTCTTGATCCAAATGACGAATCAGACGAACTTATGGAACGGTACGAATCTTTTCTATGGTTCATATGGTTCCTGGCCTTTCTCCAGAAGCTCGCATTCGTTCCGAACCTTCTCCAAGAATTCACTACACATGTTAAATACGATTCGTTTCACCCCGATCTCTCACCCTGGAGAGACCTTTTGGACCTTCTCAGCAGCCATTTTCGGCCTTGAGAAAGGTGGTCTTCGAGGTGTCTTCCTTGATCAATGGGGTGAGCGGGAGGGTCTTATGAGCTTGGAACAATTGGGCTAGTTTAATGACCTGAGAGGGAAGGAGAATCCCCAATTAATAGTCCTAGATCTTGGACGGTCAGGTCTGTAACTCATTTGATCTGCCATATTTTTATCCAGTCTTACTGTACTCTTGTTTAGGTTTTCGAAATCGACTCACTGCTCTATCCAAGCCACCATGGGTGTAAAAAAATTTGACCCATTTGGATTCACATTCCTGATCTGAAGAGTCATGACGAATTTACTAGTTTGGAAACAAGAAGCCTCATTCCAACCAGGCGACCATGGCCCTAACAACACCAAAAATGAACAAGAGGCACCCAACTGAGTTCCTTCTTCCGCCAGATGTGCTAGTCGTAGCCACCGGCGCGGGTGTGGTAGGACTAATGGAGGACTGGGTGACAGTTGACTGGGTGATTTGCGTCGAAGTTGTAGACGCCGCTGTGGTGACGCTGACCTGGACCGTCGTCGATCGGATTGAAGTAGTGGTCGCAATCGCTGTGGAGAGAGGTCTATCTGGATTTTGTCCGGGGAATGTGAGCTTCGGAATGGTGAATCCACGACTCGCGCAGGTGGTCATGAGATCTAGAAGATAAAAGAGGTGAGAAATGGCGCTTTCATGGATAGCTGTTATCAGGGAAATCTTGCTCACTGTCAACGATTCCCTGAGGGACTGTAAAATCGTTGATGCCGAGAGCTCCTTCAACACATACGAAGCAGTTGTAATACCCCGTTGCGAAGCTGACTTGGCAGCACTGCGAAATAGGACAGCCCTTGAAATAGTTGTTCACGAATTTAATATGTAATAACATCAGACGCTGCCGAAAACTGGTGCTCACGGCTGCTAGTACGGTGTTGACAGGATTGCAGGTCGCTGTGCACTGAGGGGGGACATTGGGTAGTGGATTTCCAGTCTGACGAGGGAGGATGGCATTCCCTCCCAATCCCTCGAGCCAGAGTATCCTACCCATGAGAATATCGGCAGAACCACTTGATCCACCAACCTGCCCGATGATCACAGATAAGGCCACGAGGCATAAGTAGAGGCAGCGATGAAGGGGAGATGAAGTCATGCTGCTTTCCTACAAAATGATGACGGTAATGGGGGCGGGGATGGCGGCAGGAAGAAAGCTCTGACTGGAGCACCTGCCAGGGTGGATCGGAGAATCACTCAGCCAGGTGGTTCTGAGTGCGCCCAAAGACCCTTCCTTGCCTTATCCTGCAATCCATTCCTCATGTTCTTGACAGAACTTCCCGTTTTCTATGTTTATGCGTGGAGCATGTGGTCATGGGCGGTCATGCAGAATTTAGACGCCGAGCGTGCTGTCCGGACAACTCGGTCCGTGTGCTGATCCGCGATATGCATCTAATCTAATCAGCACAGCCCATTGCCATTGCAGCGATGTCAGCATTCCGTCCTCCTTGCTTTCAGTATCGCAGCAACAATCGACAACACTTTACTATGGAACGGTTCTTGTGACGATGGATGATGCCGAGCACTTGAATTGGATGAAAGAAGCGATGAAGATGGTGAGTTCGACGTGCATCGTGGCTAGCCACACCTTCTCAACTTTTCCGTCATAGGCAGAGGAGGCACTCGCTGCAGGAGAAGTGCCGGTGGGGTGTGTTTTCGTGAGAGACGGGAAGATTATAGGGAAAGCTCGGAATCGCACAAACGAACTGCGTAATGTACATGGGTATCGCGACCCCCAATGGAACTACTAACGAATATGCAGGCCACAAGACATGCAGAATTGGAAGCGATAGATAGAATCCTCTCCGATAAAGAACTCACCCCTGAAATTTCTCAATATCCCCTCTCGACCACTACGCTTTATGTCACCGTTGAGCCATGTATCATGTGTGCCTCTGCTTTGAGGCAATTAGGGATCAAGGAGGTTTACTATGGCTGTGCTAATGATAGGTTCGGTGGATGCGGAAGCGTCTTGGGCGTAAATGAACAGTAAGTCATTTCCGTCAGCGCATTCATATTAAAGAGCCTGGATTCATGAATTAAATCGCCCATATCACCAGGCTGGTGCATCCCATCCACGTAGACTACAAAGCCACGGGGGGCCTCTGTCGCGAAGATGCCATCATGATCCTGCGTCGCTTTTACATTACTGAAAATAACCACGGTACTTCCATTGGTCCATCTTCTCCTCGTCAGTTTTACTCACCTCTCCGATCAAAGCACCGAAACCAAAGTCGAAGGCAAATCGCATATTAAAGACCGAGATTGTTCCACTGGCGGGAGCAGATTCGCCTGGATTATAGCCTATGTGATTAGACCCCAACCTTGAAGGTTTGTCTAGGTTGCTCCACTCGGCGATTGGAGGGGAAATGCGCATGAGCCTCCGCACAAATCCGTTAGGTAGCGAAGACAAAATGTACCAAGGTTCTGGGAAGACGACGACGATACAATGCACCACCAATGCGAGGCCGCAAACCAACGGCCTAGTTGGTGTTGATGACTACCGCCGAATCCCATATACGATTGTTTTAAAAAAAGAGTACGTAGTACCAAATATAGAGTGCACAATATATCCAAGAACAGGAAAGCAGAATGCCCGGAGAGAGATGGGGTATAGCACCTAGGCTGAGTGTCCTATATGAAAACCACAATTTACCCTTAAGAACTCAGAGGCTAGCTGGAGCTGGTCCGATGGCTTCTCTCCATTCGAGGCCCAAAGTTTGTGCGATAAAACCGTATTTGTCCGCATTTTCCTTGATTCTGTTATTGAAAGGCACTCAGCGAAAGATCCTTTGAATTGAGGGGAGATAACGGACTTTTGCAGTGTCGATTTACCAGCCCCATGACCAGCCTTCTTATCGACTCGGATGAGCAAGGGGTTGGGGTTATGTGGGAGAAGATGTTGGAGCGTGGCTGCTAGCTTGAACGAATGCATAGGGACCACACGATCGTCGTCTGAAGCCAAGGACGTCTGTCAAAAAGTGCAGACCATACGAAAAGGAGAAAAGACTTACGATCTGCGGTCAACAGAAGATAGGGAGGCAACACCTTGTCAGTTGGGATGTTGTGAAGAGGGGACAGGGGGAAGATGAAGTCAAAATCCGACGGGTCGTCAGGATTCCCATAGTCACTCGTCCAGGCCTTTCCTGTGAACAAGTGGGACTCGTTAATCAGGTGTAAGGAAAGCCTCTAGGAGGCTTACGAACCAATGGTGAATTTATGGAACTGGTAAAGGGAGTCATCAGAAAATGCGAACGGCAGACGAAATTCTGTTTACCTTCAGCAGATCGTGCACGCCGACCTCGGCAATTGCACACCCGAAGGTTCCTGCAGGTGCGCGATTGACGCAAGCGGACACTAATAGCCCTAAGAAACCCTCAGAATAAGCATATCTTTTGAAGGGCGACTAATAGAGCGGCCTCGAACCTCCATTTGATCCACCGTTGATTGTCACCTTCCCTGGCGCTGCATACTTGTTCTTCACTAAATACTCACTATCGCAACGGGCAGAAGAGATGATCCAAATTTAGCACGGCGTTTAATGAAAGGGAAAATGGGCGCTTCTTACGTTGCAGCGATGAAATCGTCGAAGCAATTTCCCTGGCGAGACCTAATCAGCATTGGGGTAGTTGAAATGGGCGGGACGCGGAATGAACGGAACCTTTTTCTCCCTCGACCCGGCCTTGTGCCATTCCTCCCCGAACTCACCGCCGCCCCTGATGTTAGGGACCGCCAAGATGGCGCCGTACCTTTGGAGGAATGTGAGAATCGTTGCGCTAAAGAACGGTCGATGGAGATGCTGAAACCACCATAACCTGAGAAGACAAACGGTCCGGGCCAGTGTCATAAGTATCCCCGTTGCTCATTCACGAGAGACTTGGGGAATTAAATCACCATATTGCAGCGCGGGTGCCGTTCCATCGCACTTCGTTGACTTATGTCGGACGACGAACATGGGGACCTTCGTTCCGTCCTTGCTGTCGAACCAGATCTGCACAGGAGGGCCGTCAAAACAACCGTCGTCCAATATATGCGGTAGGACCGGGAAAAAACCAACCTGTTGGGCCTCGAAGTCGTTCGCATCCAATCCATTAAGTTCCGTAGACCGAAGAATGCTCCAACGTTGGCCTTCTGGTGCCGTAAAGTCGTATCTGCCGATCGTCCCTGGTGAGGTGAACCCATGCATTGTTGTAAAGAACCAGGACTGCTTCTCCCGGCCGCTGACCGAGATTGCACCAACGAAATCTTCAGCCAAACGGGTGAGCTGCTTCCCCTCGTGCGAATAGACATAAAGTTCGTCCTTGACCTGAAGGCATATCGTTTGAGTAAGCACCGCTTCTCGAAGTGATACTGTCGCCCACATTGCGCTTGTAGGTGATGGCGAAGTAGTCCTTGTTTACGCTGAGGACACTGGAGAGATACGCCTCACTTTCGGGAATGAGATCCTTGGTCTCGTTACCTTTCGCAATGTCAACGGTGATGACTTTGTACTGCGGCGCCGAGTTGTTGGTGCGGATGTAGAACACCGACCCCTTGTTGGCGACTCTGATGACAAAGTTAGCCCGCCGTAGATGCGAAGGAAACGGAGGGAAAAACAAACGGGTCGTATTCGGCCTCGAACTCGTTCACAACTTTGCGCCACCGGATGTTGGGCCCAATGTTGTTGGCATCGTAGTCAGCAATCCACAGAAGATTTTGCTGTCGGTAATGATAAGTCCGACGATCACAAGGGACAACATCAGGGAATGAATGGCTTACTCTGGAGCTATCCTTGAGGAGGTAAAGTATAAGGTATTTGTCGTCCTCTGTGATCTCTATGCTAAACATCCATTCCCGGTTCTCCTTGTCCTGGTAGACCAGTACATCCTCCGCTATTGAAGGACCATCAAATAACGGAAACGAGTGATGATGAAAGAATTTTACCTTGGGACGTTCCAAGGCGGTGATAGTAAATCATGGCGTCCAAATCCCCGTCGGTGGCAATCGCATTTCTTTCATCCGCACCATTTTTACCAGGGTACCGCTGACAGAAAAGTCAGCAAGCGAACAGCTGAGTTTCGCAACGGCGGACCTGATAGAAAAAGCCTTTCGAGCCAGGTGTCCATGTTATCGATGAGAACTTGACAAACTTGATCTCCTCGGGGAAGCGACCAGTGTCATTCTTCATGTCCACTTCCTTGGTCAGCGGTGAGTCTGACGGGCGCACATAGATCGTCATGCAGTCGCTACCCTGAACACCAGCAAGGATGGGCGTGACTTTGAGGCCATTTGTGAGAAGAAAAAAAATATGTGCACATACGGAATATGAAATGCCATATGCGAAATACTTTCCGCAGTTTGACATTTTGAAGGTGGCCAGCGAAGCAGTTCCGTCGGAAGAGAGAGCATTGGGCTTCGGAAGTGGGCCGTATTAGAGATAGGAAAGACGCAGGCGGAAAAACAGGCCCCACATCAAAGAAAATGTTTCCACCGCTGCCTTTAACGTTGGCAAAGTCCGGGAGTCTGCTGTCTATCGACCGATACATTGCTGACGGCGGAGGGTTTTAATACTGGAGGCCGGCGTCGCCCGGAGAGTGACGCTTACCCGTCTGTGGCTCCAAGCCGCTGTTGTAGAACCAGTACCATCGACCGTCATCGTAAAGCTTTGGGGCGGAGAACTAGAACAGAAGTTCGTGAAATTATTGCCAGGGGTTTTATCTGATCAGGGGCGCCTAATACCTTGGCAAAGTTATTGCAGTCACGAAACACGTTTTCCAGGCGATCGAGGTGGGGGTTCTTATCCAGAAAAGCCCTAGTAAATTGCTCCTGAGCTGTGGTCCATTTGTCTGTTTCATCTGTGTCATTCTCCAACCAGCTGTAGGGGTCGGGAACCGCGACGTCGCCACGACGAGCGCTTTTGTAGCGATCGACGTGGTCAGAACGGCGCGCCTTTGGGTACTGGTCGGGAAACCACGGAGTCGGTGCCATAGTGGAGAGCGACGAAGAGTGTATAAAGCGAAATAAAACGCGTCCGAATGGGTTCTGGAGGCGGAGAGAGCGGAGGGCGAGTGGGAGCATCCTGGTAAGGTCACGCTGGGTATTTAAGGCAAAGGCGGTGGATCTTGATTTTGGGGTCATGATCAAACTTTCCTTTCCCCACATGCTTTCTCCGCCTCCGTCACAAGCTCTCCTCAACCTCCGCCCCTTCAATTTGCAAGTCGTACTTAAACGACGAGAAGACACGCCCCAGGCTCCGTCGATCGCCTCTTTGTCCTCAACTTTTGGCTCTCCGCCGACAAATCACAGGACACATGGCCACGGACATAGCTTATTCCCCTATTCCAAATGACAGCCCTGCTCGGCGCTCGCCCTCGTCAGGCCACGACTTCGTACATCCAGGGCTCATCTAGAAGCAGCCAGCGAAGTCTTGTCAGCCAGAGAAGGGATTTTTGGCCAGAATCTGTATATCGCGGTCACTTGCAATCTTTTCAGATTTCTCGTATGCCGCTATCGCTCCTGAAGGAACAGAATTGCCAGACCAGAGAACCACTTTTCCGAAGCCTCTTGGGCCCACGTTCCAACCTGCAAGCGCTTCCCTGCTCATTCTTTACGCACCTTCGGCACGATTTTCCGTATGGTGGACGGACCAATGCCGAAGTCCCGAAAGATGTCCTCAACGGTGGCAGCAAGCGATTCTACGTACAACTGCGCCTGAGCTGACACAACTCCGTGCGTCGAAGCCGCTCATTTATTAGCATGTCCTTAATTGACTTAGCCTGCAGTACGTGTTGGCGTTTACTCTTCATCCACAGAAACTCGCTCATAGAGTCGGTGGCGCAGGCCAACTATTAGATTCAACTTCTTGACCGTATCTACAAGCCTCTCATGGCTAACATTTCTGGGAGGAAAGACATCGGGCCATAGTTCGCTTTCTTTAAGGCTTAGGCACGACCCCAGCACCAGTTATATGCGCTCCGCCTTCATAACAGCGCAAACTGTGGCTCTGCATCAACCACGCGAATTCAAAAAGCGGAGCGTCGGAGCGTCGCGATCGTGGAATCTGACGATAGTGGCGTGTCAAATTATGTGCGCAGGTGCGAATTAATTCGTTTGTATGGCCCATCTATTTCCCAATGAATGACCACCACACTTCGAAATCTATCGACGTTTCGTTAGGTCTTGGGGATGGCGTCCTCGTTTGATCAGGTGCTCGGATGACCTGCCATGAAGCATCCTGATCATGAACACGCACATGAATCGATAACGCGGACCACACGAAGATGCCGTAACTCCTTTCAGGATATGTTTCATTCGAACGGCATGCCTTTGACATACCTACCACGAAAATTTCCGTCCTGGAGTGTTCTGTCAGGCGGGACACTAATTCCATTTGCATTTCTTGCCCACGTCGAGTTAGCGTTGGGCGCTGTTGAAGGCGCTTCCGGCACATGCGCGAAGACCTATTGTGTTATATCCTCCAGACATGCTACACATGTGCTATTGAGCAGCGCCAATCCTGCTCGACAGCTCAAAACACTCCGATACAGCTGCGGCACCATAATCCCGGCTGAGAAGCTCTACCCTTGTGTCTAAGCTCCATCTATGATTCGTTGCGCATTGTGCCCTCTTTTTATTTTAGCTGTCCTTAGGCAGGCCAAGTACCCCTACTCGAGTGATCGACAGACTCTCTTGCATTCTTTCGCCACCTTCCGCCAAGAACATCCCCCACCCCCCCGCGCCAAAACGTTCTCCCCTCTTCCTTGCAAACGGCCCAGATTACCAGAACAGTGCATTGGGAACTTGCGCAATCCCTCAAGGCCTCACAGGAGACGAAACACATACCCGGGCTGAGACAAAAACTCATGATATTTTTTGTCGAAATTCTCACCTCCCTTGTCAAAAATAACACAGCTTTTAGTCTCGAGTTCTCGCGCAGCGAGGGCTGTCCCATTGCGCCTAGGAAAGATCGCTCTTTGTAAACATGGTGCTCGGGAATCAGCGGTGTACAAAAAGAAACCTCTTGCATCTACATCTCCCGGTATCAAGACTCGCGAGGCATTATGTCACCTCGCTCATACCCACCTCGTCTGACCTGCTTGCCCGCTCTGCAACGACTTCGACATACGCCGAGTCCGACTCGGAAGGACAGAAGCCGGCGCAATGTCCTCTCACGAGCCGCACTTAGATCGCGACTTATTAGTTTCGCAGACTTGGATTGCCCGGTAAGGCGCGCAAGGTCTGCTATTCGCCCATGCAGACGGCAAGTATAAATAACAGTCTCTCTTTAAGGTTTTTTTTCCTTCGGATGATAAGAAGGGTGGTCACCGGCTCCTTCCAGCTTGCCGCCCTAAATGGAGCACGAAGCAGGCTCGTGTCTTTTGGGTAATTTCTATGTATTGGTGCGTTCGCTGGCCTGGCTCCAGACCCCTTTCTTATTGAATGGCCAATTGCCCCTGCGTTCAAGATTCATCTGTAATGTATCTTCTTGCACGCTCAATGCTCCTGCTGCAGTAAGTATGGAGCAAATACCTACGGAGAGTCAAATACCCCTCGTCCTTCTATCCAACTATCATTCACGCTTTAATTTCTCCACCTCTGTCCCGGTCGACGTTCCTACCCGGTCGACGTGAATGCGGACGGCCCTGGAGATCTCCAGTAGGCGGTACTATTTTGAACTTCAGTTCTTCACGAAGTCCGGGATGTTCGAAGGGCGCATATGCCGCCGTCGACCGTGGGATGCTGATCGATATCTTGCACCCTTGCTTCATTGTCAAGGAGCCTGAAGGAGATGGGAAGAACCGCTTCTCGCTCGGAGGCGTTCACATACTTAGGTGTGATCAATCAACACTCGAAAATTCGTTAGACTTCCTAGTCGCCTTTTGTTGTCTATTTTTCTGTTAGGTGGCCTATTTTTAGTAGTTCTGATTCATGCCGCCACACGATCACAAAGCTTCGAGATCTTGTGGATATGCCACCGTACTCGTATCATGCTCAAGCTTTCATCCTCGCTCGAATCCCCGCTGAGGGTTGCTGCTGCTGCGCCTCTTTATCGGAGGCGTGCTACAACTGGTTACTTCTCTAATTCTTGATTCGTGATCGATATGTTAGGTCGATGATCGGACTACAATGATCTTATCAGTCTTCGGGCTTGTCAGACTTTCACATTTGGGTTTACTATCTCCACTATCGTCCACGCCTCGCCGTGACACGCGCGGAAACCTGTGGTTGGCGCGAGGTATGTTCTAGAAGGACAGAATCTGTATTATTGAAATGACATCCATGCACGTCTTGCCCGATGCACAAGGTTCAGCCGCGACAGTTGGACTCGAGTGTTTCAGAGAAGGACTTCCTCTCTGTCGTCGCACCGATTTCTCGAACAAAGTTACGTTAATATTTGACAAGAAGATATTTGCATGACCGGAAGAAGAGATGTAAAAGTAGACTGACTCTCCTGTGAACATGAGTGATACAATCGGATAGTTTAAGCACAATAACTGCCGCAGATGTTCAACGGCTGTGTGGCAGAAATTTCGAAGGAATTCGACTCCGACGTAGGGATGGTCCCTGTCTTGAAGTTTGTACTTTCGTGGAGAGGTGTGTATTTAATGAAGAGTATCTCTGGCTCGGCGCAGGAACGGTAGAAGAAGAGCTCGGAGCAGGTTCATCGTGAATCTTTAATGAAATAAGCTTAGGCTCGTCACGAACCATGACTTTAATAGCGCAATAACCAGAAGGGGTAGTAAAACGTCATGATTGTACAACAGACATGGGAGAGTTTCGTTGTACAGTGTACACTAACACCTACATAGAAAACGTCGGGATCGAACGACACCTGGCACACATACAGTACAAAGGCATGACGCATACGGGGACAGACCAGAAGCGTCGCGACCATGCTATAGTGTACAACAAGAGACTGGGCGTACAAGAATAAAAGTACAGAGTTGCAAATGTTCGAGAATAGATCATGGCGATTCCATCACAACAGAAAAGGAGACACGAGGAAAGAACTTGGAGAGAAGAAAAAAAGATAGAAGGTGAGGTGAAATGGTTCCAGAGTACAACATGCAGATGGTGGAAGAGAGAAACGCATAATGACACCCGCAGCCCAAACATGAGAAAGAGAATGAAATGAAAGTGAGAAGCATGCCCGATTGTGCGTGGACAAGCGTAGGCCATGCCACTGCCAAGAAAGGCTACGACTCGACGACAGAGCCTTAGTCCCTCTTCTTGACGTACGCGTGCAGATGATGCCCGCGATAAAGAGGGATGAAATATTCTCTGAAGTGGAGGTCGTCCATCCTGGAAGTACAGCACTATTCAGAGGCCCAAGTGAAGAACACAGAGATAAGAAAATAGACGCACGAGGAAGTGCCGTCCTCCGTCAGATCGAGCTTTCGGAAGAGGTTTCCCAGGATGAGGTAGAGCTCACACCACGCAAGGCTGCGTTGCATGTGTCGGAGGGAGGAATTACCCAGAGGTAAAGTGACACAAGAACGAGATGAGCGATGGCGATGACGTTGCGTTGGGATCGTGTGTCATGTCAGAGGGCAGTGACAGTGGGGCACCGGGAATTGGGGACGCGGGTGAAGCGCGAGAGTCGACAGCGAGCGAGGAGGAATAAGAAAGCGCGAACCGAGACCAGACGTCAGCGCCCGCGACACCGCAAGGAAAAGATATGCATTAAAATAAGACCACGCACTTGGTGCCCAAACACTGTCGCGGGCCCTTGGAGAATGCGACCAAGTACTTGTCGAGCTTCACAGCTGCATCGGGCGCGAGCCATCTCTCTGGTGCAAAACGATACGGATCCGGAAATATTTCCGGGTTAGTGTGCATGATGGTGTTTCCCATCGCCACGACGGTCTGCAAAAAGAAGATTAGATCCAAGGAGAAATAAAGTCAGAACTCAGATCGACAGTGGGATTGAGATTGCGCGCTGCGGGATTGGCACTGAAACTGGGATTTGGTTGTGAAAATAGACGGAGAGAAACCCGTGAGACGACGTGAGGATTTCGTCCTTGGGTTTGGGCGATTGAACGACGGGATTCGCGGGAGTAGGGAGCATTTGGACAAGAGGATGCGAGTGTGAGTGTGTGATGAAGACAAGGCAAGTGATGGTGATAACAGACAGGAAGATGGGAAGACAGTCAGCTTCGGCTATTTTAATCGGCGGACTGCTACCATGGCTGAGCGCTTCCCACCTATGACCGCACGCAGACGGGTTCAAAAGGGGCGAGGGAACAGAAAATATGTCATAGCCCTCCGGCGAAAAACTCGATGTCGCATGGAACAAAGCGGTTGAAATTGGTGGAAAAATAGGCCATCCGCACCGTCTGCGAGCGGTGGACACGGCCGCTGCGCAGAGGCACACTTGGGTACGCCACACCCCGAAA
>JANKHO010000732.1:0-16445 GCA_027627235.1 Agrocybe chaxingu | reverse complement strand
TTTCCTGCCTCAATGCACCCGCATGCAACTACAACCAGGTCCAAGACTGTCAAGCGTTCTGCCTCGGTTCCGACGCTTTCACCCTCCTTTTCAGCCTCTGCCGACACTTTTCTCACTTTCATGGACGCTCAGCTCGTCCAGAGCCCCACCACCATTTTTGATCCTACTGTCATCATCGAGAACACCTTTGACGCAACATTTTCTGTCATTCACGGAGATCGCGGCCCGGACGACAACAGGGGGCGGAAAGAGCATGCGTCGGTTCCTATTTTCCATCTCACCAACAATAGACGCGAGTCTGAAGATGCCGAGGACGGGGATACCCTGCGTAGCCTCCACGAGACGTCTACACCGACGGAAGAACACAGTCCGACAGGAAGTTGGAGCGATCACAGTGTAGAAGACATCTGGGAAGCAGAGAAGAACAAGGATGCTGTCCGTAAATTCCACGCGCTCAAAGAGCTTCTCGCCACGGAAGTCGGCTATCTTATGGATTTGAAGGCTTTGGTCACGGTTAGTGCTTTTCCTCAATGAGTTCTCGTCTCGATCATCTAAACGATGGCAATCAAGGTTTACCTTCGCAATCTTCCCACTTTGGTCGCTCGACCCGTGTCGACAAGCTCTACGTTTGGCCGTGCCTCTGCATCCTTTACCACAGGACCATGGATGCACTCGTACTCTCAACTCCAGGCGGCTGCAGCGTCTTCATCTACCCTGCCTGAAACGCACGACTTGCCGCTATCTTCGTCTACTACCAAAGAACCATCGAAAGCCAACTCGCGTTATATCTTCAGCGATAACGAGCTTGATTTATTGACCCGCAATGCCGAAGAGATACTGCAGCTCCACGAGCATTTCGTCAGGGAGCTTCGTAGCATCCTCGAGCCTCTTGAATACACGATGGAGCAGGAAGAGGACGACAACAGGCCTCCTGATCTATCGAAGGTTAATCCAGCTATCCGTGCCGTTTCGACGAAATTCGCCACTGAGGTTAGTCTTTGCTCTTACTGTTTTATTTATATCTGCTTTATCTAATAATGCGCCCCTTGTAGGCTTCCCGTTTCAATGCGTATCAGTCGTTTTGTGCAGGGCATCCGGAAGCCATGGACGCGCTCAGGAGAGCTTTCCAACAGTACCCCTTGGAAATGGCCGACTTCGAGCAACGTTGTGGAGTGCTCGTGTCCGATATGCTGGATCCTGGGATGAAGCCGGCCTTGTCTGAACCCCGTCCCCAGTCTACCCGGAGCTCGACCGACTCACCTCCACCAAGTCAGACTCTAACAGTCGAGGATCGTAAGCGAGCAATGTCTTTGACGTCGCTTGATGGCGCGGTCCGTTCTTTACGGCCTCGTGCCAGCGTGGTCCTGGCGAAGGACTCTGTCACTTTTCCAACAGAGCCACAACCGCCATCATCATCGAAGCGCGACAGCAAACCCTCTCGGCGGATCGCATTTGCAGACTACATGATCAAGCCCATTCAGCGCATTTGCAAGTACCCCCTGCTGCTTGACCAGCTCCTACCTTCGAAAGCCTTGCGAACGTTGTCACAGAATACGCCGGAGCTCCGGTCCGACGTCGACGTTGTGGTAGAGAGCGCCGCTCAGGCGATGAGGCATGTCGCCACGGACGTAGACGAGGCGCGACGACAACAGGACATCGCGATCCAGTCGTCGCTCATCTTCTCCCGCATGTCCCTCGGATCTCCGGCTACTTCCTCTGGTGGTGGCTCCCCATCGGTACAGTCGCTCACGCCCGAGTTTCTTTCCTCCTTGGGGAACTGTGTCCTTTCTGGATCGCTCGACGTCATGCATTATCATCCCAACCAGCCCCTCGAGCAGACAACGAGTATCAAGGCGAAGTATCTCGGCGCTTTCCTGTATTCGGGCGGATACTTGATCTTGGTCAAGGTGTCGAAGGGGAAGAAGTACGAACCGAGGCACTGGTTCTCACTCGCTGACTTTGAGGTCTCTGACGTTGAGGATGATGGTGGTAAGTCGCCATTGCAACCTTCATTATTTCATTATGAAATGCTGTTGTTCATCCCTCCTTTCATTAGCAATGCTTCCATGCTCGTTCAGGCTCTCGTCTGGCGAACAACACTTTGAGCTTGCAGCCGCGTGTCAGCGGGAGAAAGATGCCTGGCTGAGCTCGATGCACGAATCGCTGACCCACGTTCCTTCATGGACCAATGAGCCTACGCCGAGCTTCAAGGTTGACGGCAAGGGCGAGCTTCTGCCTCCAGCACCTGACGATACGCTCTCCTGCTCCTCTGAGCCCCCCACTACTGGATTGGCGACAATTCGCCCCATCCCCGAGTTCGGAAACGCTTCCGACACCGAATACTCGGAGCCATTCTTTGCTTCCCTCCGCAGCCACGGGAAGTCGAGAAAGAAGCGGCGTGCATACGAGACTCCCCACTATTTCAAACAAGACTTGCCTCCACCAGCTAGTCGTCGTTCTTCATCTACCTCGGTCAAGGCCATATTCACCCCTATGTCCTCCGATGCAGAGACCGTCGTTATCAGACGGTCTTCACCAATGGCGCGTAATCAAGTCGATCAAGAGCTCCAGGATGTTATCTCGCAAACTTGCTTGACTGCTCGTTCACACGCGTTTAGTCGCGAGTTGGAGCTCTTCCAGGTGCCGAAGACGACTAGATCAGCATTCAGTCGGTCCAATTCGAGCATTGGCATGGCACGTTTGTCCAAGCACGAGAGCGTTCGCGTTCCTCGACGTAGGACGACAGAGAGCTTTGAGAGCCTGGGATCGAAGGGGCGCCCTCCCCTAGGTCATGCCAGGGCGTCGACTCGCAAGAATGTCAAGAAGCTTAGTCTCACTTCGATCTCATTGAAGGACTTTGACGGGTCTGCGCCGCCGTCAGCTCAAGAAGTCGTCTCGTCGCCAAATCCTTCACCACCTTCTTCCAAGTCTTCGTCTCGCGTTCCAACCATTCTTTTCGCTGAACTCAACACTCCTTCCGCATCGACCACTCCACCTCCGCCACCGTCGGCGGCTTCCGAAACCACACCACAGAAATCGCGTTCATTTGTCCGTAACGTGAAAGGGCTGTTCCACTTTCGGCCTGGCTCTCCAGTCTCTCCGGTGTCTGTCATCATCAGCCAGCCTAGCCAGCAATCCATTCAATCATCTGCAGGACCTCCTGCATCGTCGGAGCAGCAACCACCTTCGCAGAGCGTGTTGTCTCGATGGGCGAATCATTCTCTAAGGCGGCGCACTCGGAGCGTACCTGACGAACCCGATAATAACCTGCTCTTCGATGGACTGGAGAAGATGACTTCTATTAACCCGTCGAGATCGGGATGTGACCTGTCAGTCTAGACAGATCTCGGAGACAAAAAGTAGTGCATATACCTTCCTATCATGCAGCCACGAGTTTCGACATACGTTAGGGAACCAGCTCTGCAGTAATATGTACAGTCGAGTAGCTCACTTTTTTTTTTTTCAACAGCATTCATATGTACGATATAATTATACCCACACTCTCACTTCTTGTCGTTCTCGTGATCATTTGTAAAATACGCTTCCCCTTCACGACCCATTCTTTTTTTTTTATCATGAAGACCAAACCCCTTGGAACCAGAATGCAATTGATATGCGGGTCAATAGTAGTACATGTCAACGAGAAAGCTAATGCAATGCAAAATTCGAAAGATCGTGTTAGATAAAAGGAGTGTTCGTTTGCCCAAGTCGTCGTCTAAAATCGCCAGGATCAGGGTACGCTGTGCGTCATGATGCGTGTAACATATGTGAGAGAGATCGTTTAAGATATAAGTCCGTGCGCCCGCAGAAGGTCGCCCCACCTAAATTGATTTCAGTTAGTACAGATGTTTTCGACAGAACGAGGAAATAGCATACTCTTCTTTCTCAAGTTCCTCTTCCGCCAACTTGCGTTTCAATTGCCTGCAGAGTCTTAAAGAAGTGAAACTTAAGATAAGACCGTCGAAACTCACGAGTTCTCTCGAGACAACTTATTCCTTGCCTCCTTCGTTTGACGAAGATCCCTCGACATCGCTTGCCATGCTTCGTCATCAGGCAGGTTGGCGTCGTTGTACATGCTGTCCAGCTCTTCGTTGAATGCCTAGCAAGGGTGTTAACATCAAACACATCGGCATTTGCATTGACCCCACTCACCTCATACATGATCTCCTTCTCCGCAGTAGCATCGGCCAATAAACTTTTCACCAATTCACACTGCCGTCTCGAGTTTTGCAGCTCGAGCCTCGTTCTCTCCAGCTCAGCCGCACGCTAGTCGAATTGTCACTGAATGCAGCAGATGCAAATACCCGAACCTTACCTCTTTGAACTCAGCTGCCAAACGCGTCAGATCCTTTTGAAGTGCATCTTGGCTGGCTTGAGCTTTGACGAGGTCTTTGTCCGCTTCGGTAACCAAAACACCGATAGAACGGGTGAAGCTTGCAATATCTGTTCCTGGCGGTGTCCGAGTGGGAGTGTCAAAAAGACTGCCTGCTCGTGGTCTATTCCGAGGTGTGCCATCACCGGCCTGTCTGTGTTTGAGGAGGTTCCTCATTTCTTCCATTCGTTCCTGGGCGGCTTTGGTCTAGGTATCATAGAGTCAGGTACATGACCGTCGAGCGAAAGAGATAGCATTACCATAGCAACACTTGCTTGGGGTGGAGGAATGCGAGAGATCTTTTCTGGCGATGAGGGTCTTGCATAGAGCTCTTCAATGGAACCTATTGACCCTTGGGTGGGTGGCTTGAAGGCGTCGGTTTCAATCTTGATTCGCTTAATCGAACGCCGGGAGGATTCGATCTACAAGTAGTTCAGCGTAAAGAAAGGAAAAGCAAGAACCTTTTTAAATGCTTACATCTTCTTTCGTAGAGACACAGAGGTGCTGCACCTCTTCGAAGATCTCAGTTCCAAAGGCTCCGGAGCTTGGTGTTGTTTTGTGTTTCTTCATCTGCGGCGACACTTTACGCGGCGACACAACTCGATTAAGAGACCGACTGAGGGAAGAATTCTTCATGTGACTCCTCCTTGCAGGTGTTGGGGAACCTGGAGGAAGACCTGACGACCGGACCGATGTCTTTTTCTTGATTGACAGAGGCTCAACTGGTGTCACTGATGAAAGAGAACTGTTCATCGTACTGGGCTTCGGTGTCGAATCCGGGTTTCCAGTCGGGAAAAACGGCTGTCTCATGCTTCGGGGAATGGCGGAGGCGGGAATGACGTGACTAGTGGGAGGGAGAGAGGAGGATAGTGGTTGATCTGGTCTTGACTCCATCGCAAGATCATCATCCATAGAGGGAAGGTCGGCATCTGAACGACGGGATCGAGGACTCTTCGGAGGTAAAGGAGACGGGCTGCGAGGTCCTGTGGGTCGACGGTCCCAAGAGGGTTGCTCCAAGGAGCTCGACGCTCTTGGGGGAGAAGCCAATGGTTTACTGGAGTCCTCCTGTCTGGGAGTCAGAAAATGCTGCGTACTTGTATCCTTAGACATCCTTGACGACGGCCGTACGGGATCAGGCGGTTCTTCTGTCGCCAACTATGAGCAAGAGTCCTTCATGTTAGCGATTCAAGCAAACGTACCTTCATAGATGGTCGCCTCGACAGGAGCATCGATTTGCATTGGGGTCAGTCGCTTTCCATGTTGATTCAGGCTATTTTGACGCGCGAGCTCCAACTGCATGGCCAGCTGATAGTCCGATGACCCGATATCTTTTGATCTAGCGAGGATAGTGTTGTCATCATCGTCAACGTCGCTGTACTCTGAGTCAGCGCCTCTTGACGAAGCTCTGGACTGAGGACGAGAAGCATTCCGACCCGGCGAACCGCGATCAGAGTCTGAAGGAGAACCACTCCGCGACTTTGTCCGCCTTGATAACGTCTTCCCTTTGGAAGAGCGAGATGCAAAGAAAGATGCGTCGTCGTCCATGGAGGAAATAGTCGTGGCCGCTGTCGTGCTAGAGCGATGCGATTGCGAAGACTTCATGCTATCGACGGTTGTCGTTGTCTGCGTGTACATAGACGACCGACTAGTGGTCGATCTTGACCTATGTCGTCTATGGCCATTAATGGAACCTGCGAAGAAGTCACCCACGGATCCTGGTCGGCCATTGAACAAATTGCGAGAAATTGCATCCAGGCCAAAGATAGCGACCTTTGATTTGGCGGTTGGTGTTGTAGGAATGGAATTCCTGCCCGTCTTGAACTCAAACAAACCGAACTGATGGACTACAGAAACCGATTAGACAGAAGTCTTGCATGAGCGGCCGACATAAAACTACGTACTCGTCTGAACGACTCGAGAAGGCACTCGCGCGGTTTGCACGATGTCTTCTTCACCTTCATCGTTAGGATCACTCGATGTAACTGAATACCGGCAAAGTCCTCCGTCCATAAGCTGCACCCGAATGACGACAAACGGTGGCCCCCCCCGCTCCAAAGGGTATAGGGTCAGCGGATGCATACCTATCTCGGTCGATATGCACCACCACCTTGGTCTACAACGATCGTAAGAGATGAGTGTCAGTGTAACGAGGAGCGAAATATACCTTCTTTGGCTCTTGGAGGAAGGCCGTTCGTTGGTACACATTATAGTATGTTCGAGCAAGAATTAGTCTACCAGATCGTGATTCTACTTCCTGTTCATCAGCGCAGAGGACAACGGATTGTCCAGCCCTAGCACGATAGTTTGCCTGGACTTTCCAGAGGTTTTCCAGGAACCGCTGCTTCTCGATCTGTGTTTGAGATGGATCAAAGTTGATCGGCATCGGTGGATTCACCACGGACAATGAGCGGAAAGGACGACCCGACCACCGTTCACTCTGATCTTGAGGGGGATTCTCCAGGAAAAGATTGATATCTGAAGAATATTAAACATGAAACAGAAAGGAGGCCGAAAAAGCATACCGGCACCTCCAATGTCCGTTACAACCACATCCAGAACGTCGACGACACCCTTGCAAGTCATCCCACTCTTCTTCTTCCCTGTTGGAATGCCGCCAGCCTTCGTAACCTTGTCGACACCATCTAACCCTGACAGCATTCTCCCACCCTTTTCGCCATTTCCTGGACGTTTCACGATGACGAGTTTGTCGTCAAAGAGAAAAAGCGTGCAATGCAATGACGCTGCAGAGACGCTCGTAGACGACGCATTCGAAGATACTGGGAAATCGGTCACGATATCTTCGACGTCAATGCAGTCAATAAATTTGCGTGAGTTGGAGAAGAGCTCCGGCGGAAATCCATCAATGGTTGCAATCAGGCAATAGAATATTGCAGCACGTTTAGTTTGTTCGTCGGTCTCTGCTTGAGCAATCTTGCTGGCGATTTCATCTGCTTCGATGATTTTTGCGCGCTGCGGGTCATCTGGAGACATGTGTTTGAGCATGGTGCGAAAAAGGAGCGTATAACGGGGTATTCGTTGAACAGGCTCCATGAGTAGCTCGCGAAGTCCTACGCGGCTTCTTGAATCAGTGGATTGATATTTGATGTGCTAAAACGATGAAGGTCAAGATAACTTCATATTTGAAGAAATGATGCCTCACGTCAATAAATGAAGCGAACCTCGACGACCTCTTGGAAACCTCCTTCTCAAAAATGGCCTGCGCATCTTCTCGTTTGACATAGTATTGCTTGTATTGCTCAAACCCTCTCAGTTCCCTGAAATGTCGCAGTGCTACGTCCCCGACGCCTCCAACCGACTTAAGGCCATTGGGTGCGATCATCTTCTCCAAATCCGTTAAGAAGGCTTCGTTAACGGGAAGTAGGTTGTCTATATTCCCAAAAAGCGTCTTTGCCTCATATGCGGGGATAATAGCTGTATCTTTGCTGCGAGCGAAGTTTCGAAGAGGGTCTGCGTAGTCGTTTTTGAGGATTTGAAGTCGCTTGACATATGATCTCTCGCTAGTAACAAGTTCGTTGACAACAGAAGCTAGTGCCGCAGGATCGAGGAGAGCCCTCTTGCGTTGGGCGGCCTTATCCTGTACAGGATAAGTCAATACTTGTTGGTGAATCTTGAACATGACCAGTTCCGGATGCCAACAGAAAGAACTTACTATTTCATTCATCGAGGACTCAGATGGCCCAGAGAGCATGTCTTCTGATGAATCTGAAGGTAGCGGATTTCCGAGAGATAGAACAAGGTCTTGAATTTCTGCACGCGAGTTAGGAGGTTAGCACATATATGTGATGAGTGGCACCTACCATCCGGCAGCCTCCTTCCGTTCTCTGAGCCTTCAACCACTACTCCACAGTAAAATACACGTTTGGTGACATTTGTGGTTGAAGATGAGGTCCGGGACCTTGGTTCGTCGCCACTGGCCAAGGGTACAACATGCTTTCGTGGAGATGGGTTTAGTGCCATCTCCGTCTTGAAGAGGTATCCGTCAGGATGAGAAACAACAAAATTAACTGCTGCTGCGAGAGGGAGGGACACCAGGACGCGACAGGGGAAAATGAAAGGGAGGAACAAAGAGAGGATAAGGTGAGGCACCGACTCTATTCCAAAAACCAGCTTCAACCAAGAATCGCGGTCACGTGGTCATACGCGACCTTACTCGGCCTCTTTTTGTGGCTCTATTTATAATTCTTCCCCGGCCCTGTAATTTGAAGAAATCTACATGAAACGTTTCGCCTCGAAGGCTTGAGTCCAGTAGAGTCCAGTTCCTTTCCCTCTATCTTTGTCGTACCGCCAACTTGTAATTCCCAGCACTGAAGGGTCGAGAGAGCGCCCGCATTTTTTAATCCATCATGATATTAACACAAATACAGCAATGGGCGCGCATAGCGGCCGAGATAACATTTGATACAACAGGAATGTCTTGGTACACTCCCTCAAGCGAGGCTACGCGTTCACTTCCGTCTAGATCTTTTGTGAGTCCGCCAATCCACCAGACCTTCCAAGATCTTCCTTTTCTCTTTTCGAGGTGATTCCGAAAACGATTTCCGTGGTGGAGTCGTCGCTGGGCCTGTTTGTCTTTTTCGGTCGACCGTCTGGTACAGTATCCCCGTCGTGATTCGTGAAATATCCCGCCTCGAGGAACACTCAGAGCTAGACATCGAGGATGACTCTCTCACGCTAAAGCTACCTTTTGGAATCTGCGGTAAGCAAACTTGCGAAGCAGCTAAAAAAGATCGCTGAGTACCAATGGAATAAAGGAGCAAGGATGCTGACCGTTCGCATTCGAAATTTAGAATCAATTGTTTGTCTGTCCTCATTGTTCCATTGGCCTTGCTAGGTTTTAGATCTCTTAATTCATCCTTCAGTTGTTCTGACTTCATCTGTACGGAGACCCGCATTATAGATTGAGCGACAGATATAAAGGAGCGCAAGGTCGCAGCGTCTCTCGTAAGCCCGATTTTCCTGGAGGAAGAAAACAGAATACACGACACTCTGAGCAGCAAAAAGAGTTCTACTTACTGTTCTGAGGCCCTTCACAGTCTCTTCAAGCCCTTTAATTCGGATACTCGTCAGGTCAGTATCATCGTCCGAATCAGAATAGCGTCGTTATCGTCGAGAGGATATCTCGGAGTTCTTGGAGTCTGCAAGTTCAGTTCTAAGGACTCCATTCCTCTTCCAAAAGCGTTTTTAGTTGGCATCGCATGCGCAGTCGCCCCGACTGAATGTGGATGATATGTTCCTGTGGGTGTAGGTACATTGGTAGGTTGGGACTCAGTAGTCATAACCCGAGGCCTAGAGACTGATCTGCTCGGTCTTCGGAGATAATTAAGCGGTAAGGCTCCCCTCGGTCGTATTATGGGTGCTCTTTGTTGCCTTCGTCACGGTATCCGGTCCAGAATCCGAGCAATGGGTGCATTATGTGGGCCTGACTTCGTGTCTGCGGCGTCATCAGAACAGGTCCTACTGCTCAGACCCAGGACAACAGGTGAGTGAGGAGATAGTGGTGGAAGCGGAAGCGGAAGGGAGCGGAAACTGGTTGTTTTTAGCACATGCTTTCATGAGTGGCATGGCGTACCAGGACCTCCCAAGGCGAGCTCGGGGTGTGCACGAATGGTCGACGAGGACAGCTTCCTTTGCGTGTAATTGTGACTGTGAGTTCAATGTGAGAAACTCCGAAGAAAGACACGCTTCAAGGTTGTCACCAGCCCCTGTCAGAGGTGCCTTCCTGATTGGGCAGAGAGACCAAGATGGCTGGTGTGTCCAATCGCGATCATGCATTATTACATCATTGCAGGTTCGCAAAGCCTGGATGTTCAAAAACTCCAACTTGACCACCTTGCTCCCGTCCACCACCATCCCCCTCCCATACCCTCCGAATCATGCCTACAAAAGCTCTCGATCCCCAGACTATTACCGATATCGACGGTTACCTCAGGCCCAATGTTGCCGCTATAATCCAGAGGCACAACTCCTTCAGGCGATGGAAAGACACCATCGAGAAACACGAAGGAGGGTACGAAGACTTTACGAAAGGGTATCTTCGATTCGGCCTCGTACTTGGTCCTAACAATGAGGTCACATATCGAGAATGGGCACCGAACGCCAGAGAAGCATATCTTATTGGTGATTTCAGTACGTCGCTTAAGTACAACGCGGTTATAAATAGCCCTGATATGCCTTGAAGACGAGTGGAACAGGACAGCGCATCCGATGACGAAGAACGATTTCGGCGTCTGGGAGATCTCAGTCCCTCCTCTGCCCTCAGGCAAATGTGCTATTCCGCATGATACCAAAGTCAAGGTGTGTTTTACCCTGCCGTGTCACGAAACGAAATTTAGCGACCTGAAGATATCGATGATTTTGCCTGGAGGGGCGCGGATTGAACGCCTTCCTGCTTGGATTAGACGCGTCACTCAAGATTTGTCTGTGTCTCCCGTTTATGATGCGCGTTTTTGGAATCCCCCTGCCCACGAGAAATACGTCCCCAAGCACCCTCGACCCCCGAAAGCGAACAATGTGAGGATCTACGAAGCGCATGTTGGAATATCGACTGCGGAACCCAGAGTCGGCACATACAAGGAATTCACAAAGAATATTCTCCCAAGAATCAGAGACCTTGGCTATAACGTTATTCAACTGATGGCGGTTATGGAACATGCGTATTATGCCTGTACGTGGATATTCGTGCTCATGTATGCGCACAAATTTGACGACTACCATAGCATTTGGCTACCAGATTACGAGTTTCTTCGCCGCAAGTTCTCGATATGGGACTCCAGAAGATCTCAAAGAACTCGTCGATACTGCTCATGGAATGGGACTCACTGTCCTTCTTGACATCGTGCATTCTCATGCCTGCAAGAACGTCCTGGACGGTATCAATGAGTTCGACGGTACTGACCATTTGTACTTCCACGAGGGTGGCAAAGGTCGACATGATTTATGGGACAGCCGTTTGTTCAATTACGGACATCATGAGGTACTTCGATTCCTCCTCAGCAACTTGCGTTTCTGGGTCGATGAGTACGGCTTCGACGGCTTCAGATTTGACGGCGTGACGAGCATGATGTACAAACACCATGGTATGGGTACTGGTTTCTCTGGCGGGTACCATGAATACTTCGGAGACTCTGCCGACGAAGAGGGTATTGTCTATCTCATGCTCGTTCGTGCCCATACTTGCTTCAGCCAGTGTCTTTTCCTGAAAATTTTCCTTGATTAGGCCAACGATGCCATGCATTCTCTGTACCCCAACTCAATCACGATCGCGGAAGACGTCTCTGGTATGCCGCTTCTCTGCAAACCAGTAGAAGTTGGAGGTGTCGGATTCGACTATCGTCTCTCTATGGCTATCCCCGACATGTGGATCAAACTTTTGAAGCACAAGCAAGACGATGAATGGGATTTGGGCAATATCGTTCATACGTTGATTAACAGGCGCCACGGGGAGAAGAGCATTGCCTACTGTGAAAGTCATGACCAGGCACTTGTGGGCGATAAAACCATCGCCTTTTGGCTTATGGATAAGGAGATGTGTAAGACGTTTCCGTGTGTCTTTGCTTGTCGAGAAGCTGATTTAGGGAAACAGACACACATATGTCTGACCTCACCCCCATGACACCTATCATCGCTCGAGGAATTGCTCTGCATAAAATGATTCGGTGCGTCTCATGTTCAAAGTTGTTCAACAATAATAATGACTAAATCTTATCAAGCCTTGTTACACATTCATTAGGTGGGGAGGGCTACCTGAACTTTGAAGGAAACGAGTTTGGACATCCTGAAGTATGCGATCTATCCTGTCCTTTCAGACCCTCCGAGTAACCTTTTCATCTTCAAGTGGCTCGACTTCCCGCGAGAAGGAAACGGAAACTCTTTCCAGTACGCACGTCGGCAATGGAACGTCGTTGATGATAGTCTCTTGCGTTACAAATACCTCAACAACTTCGACATCGCTATGAATCATCTCGCAGCAAAGTATGGGTGGCTGGACGCACCTCAAGTAGGTCAACATCTATCAGTCCACGCGCAAGATTATTCATACAAACCACCTATCCAGGCCTACGTTTCACTGAAACACGAAGGGGACAAAGTCCTCGTTTACGAACGCGCTGGGCTACTATTTGTCTTTAACTTTCATCCGATCAACAGCTTCACAGATTATCGCGTCGGAATTGAAGAATCAGGAGAATATAAGATCGTGCTGAGCAGCGACGAGAAACGGTTTGGAGGATTTGACAATATCAAGTTGGACGTTTCTTTCTTTACTACGCCCATGGCGTGGAACGGAAGGAAAAACTTCCTGCAGGTGAGCTTGTTATAACCCCCTAGTTCTATTAACATTTTTTGAAATCTTGTCAGGTGTACATTCCAACCAGAACCTGCATTGTTCTTGCCAAATAATTACTGCAAGTGTTGAAAAAGATCCTTTCACAATCCCTGTTTGCTGTTGCTGCCCAAAGAGAAGTATGGGCTGCATTGGTCTTCCGCTCAAATTATAGACTTCTTCCTGTCTCTACTTCCTGTGTACTCTTTTGTCATGGTTTCATTGATACGCGACAATTGTTCCCTCACGAAAGCCGATACAAAGACAATCTAGATCTACATTGCGCATCTAAAAAGTACATCTATTGTCACGACCGTTGTATAAGTGATGCGTCATTGTCGGGTCTTCTTCGGTTTTGGGATAAAGGTGGAGCAGATGATTCCGATAATATTCAAGCCAATCAAGACGTAGAAAACCATGTTTCCACCCGTGATGTGTTTTTCAAGGCTGAGCGAATATAGGGATGAAGCAAACGTAGGGGCAATGCCTCTCGTTCCAGAGCCAACCATCTGACCGACACCATTGACTGTGCCAAGATAGCGATCTGGAACGTCTTGTATCAGAAGAATCTGCATTGAACCTGAAGGATTCCTTGAGACAATTCCAGTGTATTGAGACAGCGACAACATACCATATCCTATGAGGATTGTAGTTTGAAATGCTAGTTGCAAGCAGATGCAAGCGACCACATAGCGGTCTACACCCCCTGCACGGCGAGCAAGGATTTTTAAGACTGGGAAGAGCACAAAGCTGCCTAGGATAGCGGCGAAAGATATGATGTACATCTTCCTTGCCCCGTATCTTCTGATCAGAGGGCCGAGGGCAAAAACTTGCACAACCGAGTTGATCACGCCAAACGCGGCTAAAATCATTCCAATCCGGTATGGCTCTAAGCCGAGGCCGCCCAGTGGAACGGACGTAGAATACATTAGAGGAAGAAGGACGAAGTTACCCATGTCGAGGAAGGCGAGGAAGGCATAGTTTAGCAGGGTAAAGAGAAGGTGACGTGAAAATAATACGCGATTCAAGTCGTTGCGGTCGTCGTTCGTAGTCGGGAGATCAGATTTGCATTGATTCGGAGAATCGTTCCTTGAAGAAGAGTGGCATGAAGAACCGTCATAGTAAACGTCGTTTTGTGTGAGCAAACGTGTTTCTTCACTTGGAGGGCCGTTTTCGGCGCTCTTCTCTTCCTGAGGTGCCAGAGACGCCAATGTCTGAGCGGTGGTGCATTGATGAGAGGATAGACAAGATAGACAAGAGCAAATGGAGTACCTCTTGCAGACCAGCAAAGGTCGCTAGGAAGACAATGAAGGCAACGAAGGATGCTGCAGCACAAGGAAGAAAATAAGGATACATGCGGAAATATTCAAAGCGGCTAAAGGTATCTGGCCATCGCACTGCTGGGTCAGTGAGTAAACCCCCGATAATAGGCCTGTAGAGAACTTTATCAATATTTCAGTCAAAGCAGCTCCGAAATATCCACGAACCCTACTGTAATGCCAATGCTCCATGCGAAGGGTATTACCGCAAAAGCATCTCCTATGTTGGTTTGGTCAGACAGCTATCAAAGAGTTTAGCTTCCACAAAATGGCGTCGAGGCGTGGATTGTACGCACCTCCGCAATAACGGTCTTGCTGACCCCTGTCGAAGATATCCCATGAGTACGAATAGAGCGACCTCGCACGAAAGAACTCACCGATGTTGCCGTTGAAAATGCCCTGCAGGCAACGGAAGAAGACGAGAGGCCAGAAACTTGTCTGCAGGCCGAAGAAGAACACGGCAAGTGCTGCACCAAGCGTGCCAAGTACTAGAATCGGCCTCCGACCATAACGATCCGACAAATATCCCCACTGAACAACAGTCAAGCTCTCAGAGAGGAAAAACACAGATTCCTGGAAGAAAACCATTAGCAGGAAGATCCGATGCAGGAAAAAGTCATAATACAATGATACCAGCATAATAACCTGTCCGCCGCTCGTCCCCATTGATAATTCCTGTTTCGCGCACGAATTTGTTGATGAACGGATAAATGACCGTCCCAGTGACAGGCTCTGCCAAGTTGATGAGCATTACAATGGCCAGTTGCACCTTGGGTAAGGGAGTTCGCTGCTGGACGACATGAATATGTTCCTCCCCTGGGGCAGACGGAGAAACGCCATGGGTTTGGTGCACCTCTTCGTAAGAACTTGACATTGGCGGCTTAGAAAAAAAGGGAGAGGGTAGAGAAATTGCACCATCATCGGTGATCTTATGTCGTGCATGGACCGAAATGCCGATATTGCGGAGACGAAATGCAGGTTCCGGATGACTCATGCCTACATATCTTCCTCCCCTTCTTGTGGCAGTTGTTCCTTCTAGCGATGATATGAATCTGTCGAATCCACCGCTAGAGCCTAGGACCGGATAGTGCTTGACGTCGACGAGGGCCAAATGAAATGACAACAGGTAGTCAGAATATTCAATCTTCATGATAGTCTCTGGCGTTTTCTGGGCTTGCATTCAGTGATTTTCTACCCAATATTTGGTCAGTTTGAACTGAGGACTGTCAAGCCGGAAGCGTACCTCCGAGTCATAAGGAAGGCAGTTACAGTGCCTAACCATTAATCCTAATCTAGGGTTACGAATGTGGTAAAGCACATGATCCTGCTTGGGCGGGCTGAAAGCTCGTTACTGACCAGCCTCCTTCCCAGTCTCTCGCTCCGAGGAAGAGAAAATAAGGCGGCTTCCTAGGGGGTGGGGAGGTATTTAGATAGAGATGGGAACAAATTATATAATTGATCCGTGGTTCTACCGAGACTTTTTGTGAACCTTATTTTCTCGTTCCTCTCCGCGAGGCCTGGCACAAAACATATACAAATAGATCACGCCGCACTGATGCGAACAACGGCAGCCCACCGGACTTCGAAATGAGCAACAGAACGCGACGCGACGCGTTGATCACGCCCCTAAAGCCTCAGAAACTTCCTCGACGGCAGTCTCGACATGTCGTCGCGGGCCGAGGACGCTTCTCTCCCTTCTTTCTCGGAAATTCGGGCGACTACCCTCACCCGCCTCGATGTACGGTCATGCCTATGGCAAATGAAGAGCACCCGCGCTGTCCTGACTCGGACTCCTGAGAGGACGGGATGTTGTCTGTATTGCTGGAACGGGGATGGGAAAAACCCTTACATTCTGGATGCCACTACTCTTCAGGCCTCCCAGTAGTATTCAAGTTGTTGTCATTCTGCGACGTGTCCAACAGGTCCCCCAACAGGTCCCACACTTTTGGCGCCATTTTCTGCATAGATCTGGCCATTTCTTCGATTTTGAAAGTGCCAATTTGGCTCGCCTTTGCATTTGCTGCGCTAAATCTCCAATTTGTCCCCTCGTCAATGAGATGCATGACTTCAGTTGCAGTATTTCTGGCAAACAATCTGAAAGGCCCAGTGTAAATACTCCTCAGACAGTTCTGGGGAATTCTTTGAGGCCTCTTTTAGTAACGTCTGGAGAAGGGGAGCATGAGACACGAGATCAAATAGGAAGGGATGTGTACAATAAATTGGATCTTGAAGGAGTGTGATGATAAATCTGGAAACAGGGATCGCAGAAGAAGTAAACACATTGAAGATGTTGTCCATGTCTCTTAATTATTTCCTGACAATCCTTGCAGAACTTGCTTATCGATGGTAGCGCCCACTCTCATTTCGAAGTCCGGTGGGCTGCCGTTGTTCGCATCAGTGCGGCGTGATCTAT
>JANKHO010000731.1:0-16447 GCA_027627235.1 Agrocybe chaxingu | reverse complement strand
TTCGAGCGCCCGTGCAGGGATCCTGCATATTGACGTTTACACGACCTGCAACTTCCAGCGCTTCATGTGGAGAGAGAAAGAGTGAGCCAATCGTGATGAGAATCCCGAGTATGTTCTAATGCATCATAGAATAATTATAGAACCAGGACGGGAGACTGCGAGATCACCAAATTCATCATGCTCGACTTCTGAATGAGTTCAATGTAACGTCGAGCCCTCCCGCAGAATGATTATTCGAGACTTCGCTGTCAATGATTACTAGACGGGCCGAGCCGACATCATTCTGGAATTCTTTACTTTCCGTAAAGTGTGAGTAAACGCGAAGCCAATTGCTGAATTTGTCTACACGGTGTACAAATGTCGAGAGTCAGCTGGCTTTGCGCAATGTGAACCAAAACCTTTCGCCAAATGCATACAGGACACCGATGCGGGCTTCAAGGTCACTGCATCTTTTCCACTACAGTCTCGACTACCCCGTATTTGGAGGCTTGAGTTGTATAAAAGCTGGTGCTTGAAAGGATGAAAAAACCAGAAGCTTTCACCGGATTAACTCCCAAGCTCCAACTGACATTCGAAATGAAGTTCTTCACCGCTGTCCTCGTCGCTCTCGCCGCCGTCGTGGTCGCGAGCCCCACCCCTGTACGTGCTGCCCGTCGCCATTTGGTACCAAACTCATGTTTCCAAATTATCGATTAGGAGGCTCCCGCGTCGTTCATCCTGACCGACGCCGAGTTCGACAACTGGCTCGCCACCACCGACGCAGAGATCACCTACGTTGGAAGCATCCCCGCCCGGCGCCCGTCGCGGCCTCCTGTGTCGCTTTGGTTCTTCGCATCCCTCGCATTCGCATATCAGGGTGGGCTCGGGGCATGATCTTCCCATTTCTCATAGACCCGACGTGCAACTAGACTTGAGTACGCGAACGCTGTTTACAGTGTGTATGCTAGCCATTTTGAACATCGCCATAATTCCTTTCTTCAAAGTTCATAGTCATAACCTCGCCTCCGTCATCTCCGTCTATCTAACACACGAACGCTGCACAACATGACTGAGCCTGAAAGGTCCTCACGGCGAGGCGGACAACGAGGAGATTACCCTTCAGCCTTTTTTCTGCGTGTCGAATGAGGGACTATGTTACGGTATATAGGGAGGAAAGGCCGAAAATATGGTGAGCGCTCATCTATGTGTGCGAGAAGTCCTAGTACTTACGTCGTCTCCCAGAATGTGGATCGCTGTCAGCGCTCTTGCAATCGAGAAAGAGCCGTGCACGTCCAGGGCAGAGAACTGCACTCCCAACCTCGGACTTCATCAACTATCCAAGTTCAAATTAGTCTGATATCAAACGCGCCCCGGAGACCGGCGTAAAAAAATTGGTCACGTTTTAATCACGTTTCATTCCCACGGACCCATTCCTACGCGTCGCGTCGTTAATTAGCTTTGCGAAATAGACGCGTTTTTCTGGCAAACAGGCCTTTCACACCGCAAATCCCATGTCCAACCAGAAGTTCAAGTTCAAATCCCCCGAGGGAACTGCTTTATGCCGCCGGCTGCTCCAGGAACGACTCCCTTTCACGCCTCATGATTATCAGCTCAAGGGGATCGCCTCGATCCTGGACGGACGAGATTATTTGGGCATATCCGCCACTGGATCCGGAAAGACAGCATACATATACATGACCCTTCATGTTATTCAAGCAATACTCAACAATCCGGCCATCTGCCCGGATGTGACCTTTCCAGAAGATGCAAGTATTCTGGTTGTGTCCCCTACAACCGCTCTCGAGGAGAATCAGGTGTGCCTGTCAAACCAACGTACTTCCTCTTTAATTACATATTATTTGCATTCCAGGAACACAAAATAAAGGAGTACGGGCTCACGGCGAAAGCTGTCAACAGTGTCACGAAGCAAGAAGCTGATCACAGGGGTGAGAACATCTGGAAAGATGTAGAAGCTGGAACTGCCGTAATCCTCGTCTCTCCCGAGATGCTTTCATCCAAAGGGTTCGAAATAATACTTCACAGCAAGATATTTCAAGCCCGATTGTTTGCGATCGCGATTGATGAAGTCCACCTCCTCAACAGCTGGGGAACAGATTTTCGACCAGCATTTCAGCAAATTGCTTACATGAGAGCCCGGTTTCAGCGACGTGTCATACTTTTCGCCATGACAGCAACCTTACGAAAGGGAAAACCCATGGATTCAATTCTGGGCTTTCTCGGATTTCATAGTGGAGGCTATGATCTTCATCGACGCTCCAATGCCCGACCCGACATTCAACTTATCTTCCGAACTCTCAATGCTACGCAGGGCAGTGATCGTTTCCCGCAATTGGACTGGGTGCTCCGAGAGACTGGGAAAGTGTTAATTTTCTGTCCTACCATTCGATTTGGCTTCAAACTGGCCGTTTATTTTTGGTATCTCGATCCCCGCCGTGCGGTTCTCAATCAAATTATCCGTCTCTTTAACTCCCTGAACTCCCCAGAGTACAATCGACAAACCCTTCAATTACTCGAAGGCACGAACAAATCTACGATCACAATAGCGACGGACAAATTATCAGTCGGTGTGGATGTGCCCGACTTCCAGATGGTGGTGATAATCGAACCCAAGACTCTCGACGACCTCTGGCAGAAAGCGGGGCGTGTGGGACGAGATCGTTCTAAAGTTAGCGGCGCTCGTGTCATCGTCTATTTCCCAAAAGAATTCATGAAGACAGTTCTGTCAACCCAGGATGGCAACTCGAGCACACAGGTCGACACAGGTGAGAAGCGGAAGCGCAAAAGATCAAAGAAGGCTGCCGGCAGTGATGAAACTACGCCAAAAATCGATGACGGCCTTCGAGAAATAATTCTCGCCAAGTGCCTAATGGCTGACATTGACTGCCAGTACGATAATCCAGCTCAGGATGAGCCATGCTCACAAGAGTGCGTGACATGCCTTCATCTCGCACCTCCGCCTCCGACTATACCATCTGCGCCGTGCATATGCAGCAAATGTGTCCCGGAGAGGTCTCCTCCTCCTCCTGAGGGGAAATCACACAAGAAACCATTCCCCGAGCGCATCCGTGTAACAAAGGAGATGCGAAAAATTGCGATTTCGACACTGCATGAATTCCGTGAAGCGTTGTGGGCGGATGCCGATGAGATTGCGACAGGGATGGTCCCAGTCGAGTCTTTCCTGCCCGACGTGATGACAAACAGCATAATCGACAACTTCCCGACCCTCCTCAGCAAGGATATCTTGGAGCCATTTGTCCACGGCGCACGCTCAGACCTCATCACGGCTTCGCAAACTCTTTTAGAACCGTTCATCCTAGACAATCAATTTGTTCGAGCTCGGGCACACGATTTGCTTCACATACTTTGGGATTTACACATGCATTTCGATGACATACGGCAGCTCAAGAAGGACCAAGCAAAGGCAAAAAAGGCTGCCCAAAATAATGAGCAGGAGGCTGGATCTGATATCGTTGAGGACTCGGACGAGGTGAGTTCCCTAAACTATTTATCTCAACATGTACTAAGTTTTTTAAAGTAGTGAACTGTAACACTTATAGCATTTCCAGACTCAATCAAACTGTTTTACCGTTTTCGATCTCATCCCCAGAGTCCTCTGAATCGTTCTCATACCCCATCAGGTCATGAACAGAGGTCCTGACCTCCTCGGTATCGATGTCTTCCTCCACCAAACTGCCATCCACAAACACAGAAAATCGAAGCTGTTGTTCTCTTATGCCTGCGCATGGTATTGCGCCATCCTCATCATCATCTGAATCGGAGTCTTCGTCGCCATTCTTGCTACTGTCAACCTGACTTGGTGAGGCCACATCCGCGGCCGAGCTGAGGTTCCAGAGATTTCGTGATCGTATTGTCTTGTCTAACCATTTCTTCAATTTCCCGCCTCGCAGCTTTTTGACACCTTTCTGGAAGTCATCCTCAAAGGTCTCGAGGCTGTCGATAGTCCGGCCAGCACAGAATGCGTGAACATCTGTGGCCTTGTACACGTCGAGAAGAATTCGAAGCTCGGCATCCCGCTTTGCCCCTGTGTGCTTGGAAGATCTTGTCTTGAGCCCAACGCCATCCATCCAGGATATCTTGAGCCGTGCGATGTGATGGATATTTCGAGACCAGATCTTCCTGATAAACTTGTCACCATAATCCACCCCCTTGCGCTCAACAGCAGCTTCTAGCAGGCGATTGAAATACTCTTGAATAAAGTCACCAGCTGACCAATGTCCTTCGCGGCCGCTCAAATTGACAAGTGTCATCTGGAGCAATCCACGACGAACCTCCGGACTGCAATCGTACTCAAGATCTGCAATCATCTCGAGGACATATTGAGTATATTTTCCGTGAGTCGATCCCGCAAATGTGAAGACCATAACCTTTATGATTTCCCAAATGCGGCCCACATCCCCTTCAGCAGTTGCCTCTGAGAATTCTCGTGCGAACATGGTGTCGCGCATGAATGAGATAGAGCGTGAGAGGACATTGTCCCCAAGAAACAGGGGCAGTGCCTGTGAACTGTCTTTGCCTTCTCGTGTTGGGCTGGGCCACGGAGAAACCTTGGGTATGACAGTGGAGTTCTGTATGGTATGGGGTCCACGAAGAGCCCTCTCTTGTGCTCGCAGACTTGTATATGACTTGTAGAGTTGCTTGGCAGCGAGTTCAAGGTCCTCAAAAGATGGAAGCCGCTTTTGTGATGCTAGACGGTCGAAGTGTTGAAATAAATTATCTTGACGATAGAAAATTCTGTAAGGTCATGAATCAATTTCCTTTACTGTGTACAGAAAGGTCTAATCATTGACTCACCGCCAACAGTCGAGCATGCGAGCATCAAGGACCAAGAAGGCAAGATCACGGCTGGTATAGAAATCCACCTTCTTGAGATTCGGAGGTTTCTTGTAACCAATTTTAGTGGCACTGTGACCCAGAGTGGATGGATCTTGACTAAGTGGCATGCCCCAGTGAGCCTCAAAGAGCCGACTGAGATTGGTCCACTCAGTGTGCCACCATTCGAGCAGCGGCTTGACAATACGCATTGCATCAACATCGTTGGTGTGGAACTGTAAATATTCAGTTAGCTGGAGAATTTTCTCGTAGGTTAGCCCATCTCCGCCAATGGGGAAGAGCCGTTTCTTAAAACTCTCTGCTGTTTGCCCAGATTGCTCAAGGAAGTCGCCCAGTGCCTCCTTTAATTCAGTCATGATGGTCTCGTTCTTTCCACTCGATGCAAGAGGGTGGACTTTAGCTGGTTTCGCTTTGAGAGGCTGCTTTGCTGCTCGAGTTCGATAGCGTAGTGAGATCTCTGGCTGAAGATGTGCAAGATGTGGGATGTGCTGTACAAGGGTGTTGATCCACTGAAGAATGCAAATATTGGCTAGGTGTTCATGGTCAACAAGACCGAGGAGCTTGTCGACAGTAATCCGTTCTTGCTGACCTTCAGCTTGCATTTTCTGAGTGTTTTCGAGGTTGAAAGCCTGGATGTCAACTCCTTCAAGTTCAATTTCGTAGTACGTCGCTGCAATGCCGATGTTGAGTTTATTCTCGCGTCCAATGGATGGATCGCGTTGGGGTAGGTAATTCTGGACATTGTCAAGTCAGATTATTGCAATGGTGTCTGGATTTCTTCCATGTTCCAAGGTAACAGCAGCTTCATGGTCTGCTAATGCGTTCATTGCTCGGACTGTGGAGCTATATGATGGCTGGTGACCAATGCGACTTCGGTAACGGAATGAATCAAATGACGCGCCTCCCCCAAAATCCAGAACTGCTGATGCCAGGGGCAGTAATTTGGCACGCGAAGAGCGTGAAAAGTCTAATATGCTGATCACACTCGCAGCTACCTGTGGAAAGTTAAGGATAGATCAGCCCATTAAACTAAATTGAACAGCCTGTGGACATACTAGATTTACGGGCCGTTTAATCCTGACAGCTACTGCTCCGTTGCGGTTTCTTGGTGGTCTGGTTGCAATCTTCATGACAAGGGACCATGTGAGAGGCTGGTGTTCCTGTAGAATATTCTGCACAGTTTCAAAGGTCAATGATCCAATGTCCGTCCACTCTAATTTCTTTGACCGCTTCTGGGCACCAGTTAAGGAAAGATGGAGCCCGTTTGCAGCGTCGATCGCCTTCTCGGCTTCTTCAATGAGTTTATTTGCAACCAACTGCGCAGCAAATGAGGTAAGAGCAGGACAGACAGGTTTCAGCTTGGTGTATGGAACCACAGTGGAGAAATTGTCATTTGAGTTCCGCTGTAAGCGCCCGTATGGATGTTTCATCCAATTCTCAAGAATCTTCGATGGTGTATGCTCCTTGTGGCCATTGAAGAAATGCTGCATCGTGGCTGTCATGTGTTCTCGAGAGACATTCCATTGCGGATATTTCAGTGGGGCCGGACCAGTGTCGAACTCGGAGATCGGAAGCGAGGTGTAGTGGAGAAGTTCACCATATGTCCAATTAAGTTCATGATGTAAAAAGCCAAAAAAAAGTTTCAACTTCTCTCCGGGTGTTGGATCGCTGTGTGTGGGCAGTAAATTATTGGTCATCTTCTTGCGTTTCCGGGGTTCCTTTTTGTTCTCTTTGCCACTTGGCCGCTTGGAGGACGTTCGCGGTGTTGCTGGACTTTCATGCTGAGCAGGGGTGTTTGTGAAGGGGTATGGGGCGGTGAATGATCCAGGGGAGTTCCATGATGCAGGTGGCACCCAACCCGGAGTATTAGATAACAAGTTTGGGGTCTGAGGTGATAGATCGCGCCCGAAGGTTGACATTTCTGTCAAGGGATCTATGTTTAGACTCAAGACGCGTCGCGTTTATTGATCACGTGTGTACAAGATGGTCTCAAATTAAGCATTGTGGGAATAAAAAGCGTGGAAAAGTTTTACGCTGGTCTCGAGGGCGCGTTTGATAGCAGACTCCATATCAAAATCACCGTTGATCGACTGTCATCAACAGATAAGATATCGGAGTCTGCCTACGGGAGACTAATTGGCATACTACATATATATATATATGCGAATCGAAGGATTTACGGATGGCTGAGAGAAGCAAAGGCTAGCTTTCGACCGAGACCAGCGGTGAGCATTTCCCTACCATACTACACCATCTAAGGTACTCACCGCAGTTAGATTAATACACCGCCGCCCTACGGATATTTCACCATGAGGACGATGTCACTTTCAATTTACATAATGTGGAAACCTCACTTCAAGTTGGGCCTCAGACGCAACCCTCTGTCGCTCACATATTCGGCCCGTCAGAAATTGATCATCCTACAGCCTGCTCGTGGACAAGACTGATTGACAAGATGAGCGACAGAGCGTGCATATCTCTTCTTTGCACAAACCCAACATTACTAGCGCTGGGAATGTCGATAGCGAGTCCTTTGTCGGTCCTTTCATCCCACCGCTCTTAACGAAGGAGTGGAAGATCGTGGATCCCGCTGATGTTTGTCGGCAGCCCTCCTTGCTTAACATCCGTCGGCTTTTAGGAGAGAGAAGCTGAGGAAAAGGACAATACTTGTAGGCAAGATGTCATCCAGGGCATTGCTGGGACGATTCATGTTGGTAAGTCGTCTCCGAGCGTTATTCGTCAAGAAGCTTTCTTATTCTTCAGTTTTTTTTTTTGCTGAATCATAGACGGTAAGCGTGGACCCCCCCAGGTAATTATATCTAACCTATTCATAGACCGCCACTTGCCTGCTCAGTCTTCTCAATCACCCCGACGTCTTCCAGGAAGCTCAAGAAGGGCTGGATCGAGTTGTTGCTCCCGGCCTATCCCCCGATTTCGACGATGGAACGGAACTTGTTCTCATCGGTCCGTATATCTATTCTATGTTTATAACGCAGCTAAAGCCTTTCCAGCCATACCACGTTGCCTCCACCATGAGAATGAAGACGAACACTATCTGGTTCCCGGACCGCCGATTCGATCGTGCTTCGATAGGCATGGTATGACTGTCTCCTTGCTTCGCTTCCTCGAGACGATAGTAGCTGACCGGTGATTGAATTGGACAGAACTATCATGCCCCATGGCGAAGATGCATACCCAGATCCATTCAGCTTCAGGCTCGAACCGTGTCTAAAAGAATGGACGCGTCGACAGGTCTGTGGAAGGCCCTCTCCGTACTGTTTCGGGCTCGGATGATCGTACGTCCTTCTCGGGGCCATCGAGTTAAGCAGCAGCTTCTCACTGTTTCCTTTTAGCATTCGCCCTGGTCGATGCATTTGCCTTCTCCGCTATATGGATTGCCGTAGCTTCTTCAATCGCCGTCTTCGACATCAAGAAGAGCATGGAGGACCCATTGACGGATACATCCCTAGTTTGGTAATCTTTCCCTGAATGTCAGTGCATTTTTGTCTAACAAAAAAAAAAACGGAGAGCCGTGCTGTTCAGTATTCCCAAACCGTATCTCTGATCGATGATGCCCCGCTCCAAGGAGGCTCAGCGTCTGATACGTGCTGACGCAAACATCGACATAGTACTTATGCTTGTTGTCGGGTCATTACCAACGTCGTCAACTATTCAGCTGTGTACTCGAGCCGAATGATGACGACAGTCGTTATTTCGCTTCCGTCAGCCAACCGGGCTCGGTCTTCTTTGGTGCCAGTCAGATGTCCAGCGAGTAAGCTGGGTTGTGTATCATTCGAGCAAATTCGTGAAGGTTCCGCGATTTCGGATACTGCCAAGATGTGGAGAAGGAAGCAGAAGGAGCAGAGCTGAGCAGGCAGCGGGGTAAGTTTAACCCTTTGAACACCGTCGGACACAGTCGGACACTTTTGTGCTGTGCTGTGCCCTGGACGCTTGTTTCTTATTCCGCCATCACAATGATGATCGAACCCCACAAACTTGCCTTCCCGGTCCATCTTCTCCATCTACGTGCTCTTCATTGCGAGATAGCTGGATACCCGCCAAGTCCTGACATTTTCCTGTTGCTGCTCAGAACGTGGAAGGATTCAAGTTTTCCCAAGGTCTGCGTGGCTCGAGTAAACTTTAAACCGCCAGGCCAAGCCAAGCTTGGGATGACATCATAGGCGGCGGGCTGGCTTCTTCCCCCAGTACCCCGCAGAAGTGGGAAAGAACGCTCTCGATGACCTGCTCGTTCTATCATCAAGAATCCAGCTCTCGAGGCGCTGACGCGACCGCGCGTCGAAATGTGGGGTTGCGGGCCCGCACTTGATCTGAAAATAGAGGTCGTGATCGGGGTACGGTCCTTGGCGAGTCTCGAGAGGGCTCGATCGCGTATCCAGAGGGCGTATCTCGTCGCAGCGCCCCACATCCCCGCCCGTCCCAGGGCGGCCTAAGGATGAGCCTCGCTTGAATATCAGGAACCAGTCCTAGGCCTGCGTAATCCATACGCCGTTGGAAATTGTGAGACCCGTTGTTTGGCTGATCACGGGCGCTAATTGCCATCCAAGGCAACGACGAAGAAACAAACAATCGGGGGCTTGGGGCGGGGTTCGAGGTTCGTACGCAATTTGCGGTGCTCTTAAGAGCTCTTGGGCGTTCCCCACACTTGCTTGAGCATCAGGCTTGGGCGTAATCGCGCTGAAACGATAGGCAGCAGCGACGGTTGCGGGGCATGGGCTAGGAGGGGATATCCTTACCCTGATCCGCCTATTTTCCGGTGTATTTAGTCAACAAATGCGTCTGGGCGCACGCGCTGACCCCGCGCGTGGCACTAGTCATCCAGGCCTTGGCTAAAGCTTGGCATTCCAAAATTATCTCGCCTCTGGCTACTGTCCGAAGGAAGCCAGCTTTGTGAAAGAGCTTTCGCGGCCTCGGCGGACGATCCCAGGCTGTCATGAGGCCTATTCAGATCCGGTGCAGCGCCACGCAAAGTCCACCGGTTTGAACATATTCCACCAAGCCTGGCTCTTGCAACGCCTCGTTCGGGAACTTATCCGTGGACCTTCAAGCTTCACGGGCGAGAATGGAGGCGCCACGGTGGGCAAATTCGTCCAAGTAGAGAATATGTACGGAATGCGATAACGGCGAAGATTTGGGACCAAATTTACCTTGACAGCGATGAGGGAACACATCGTGGGGCCCACAGCGATCAGGACTTCCTCGCTATCGTTGAGGTGTAGTTCATCGCCGCCTTCATAGGTCACACTTCTTTCTATTCGGTGATGGATTTCATCGATCTGTCAAGTCTCAAAATAACTCTGATATTTTCCACACGGACAGAGCGGACCGCGGACAAACGTCGCGAGAAATGCGAAGCTCTTCTTCAGAAATTAGGACCGTCTCGAGCATCTAGTCCCGATGAGAAGACTGAGGCGCTACTATCGTGGTCTTTTCCGTTTTTGTAGCCGTTAAATATAGCCTGTACCTCACGCGAACTTCAAAACTGTTTTCAAGATAAAGGTCTCTTCTCCTGATACCGATGGCTGCAGTCTGGTAAGGTAACTTCTCTGCGTGAAAATCGGGGGTAACGAGTAAGAGAAGCAGGCAAAACTTCGCAAGAATCGGGGCCATAAAGGGAAATGAATAGCGGTTAGTATGTCAGGTCGATTTATTGGCGTATGCGGCACACTAGAGAAAGCGGGCCTCCAATAGTGAGGCGGTTAACGAGCTACGGGTGCGATGTATATTCCCTAGCAGAAGTGAATGCCATTTGTGTTGCGGCTCAAAGAAAAAACTGAGCGATTTCAGTGAACTGCACGGTGGGAAGGCTTATCGTCCGTTTAAATTTAATTTTGCGGATTGGCGGTCAGAGTAATTCGGCGGGAGACCTTTACGGCAAGGTTTACGCTCTGCCACCTGTCTACCCGCCTGAGAGTGGCTGCCCAACGATGAGGCGCTGAACTGCGAAAACGAATTTTGGGTCAAATATTTTTTTTCGCGTCCACCTCCTTTACGAGATGGTCCGTGTTTGGATTTATGTCAGGACGGGAGGCCTTGCAGTCCCTTGCGAGATTGATGGAGTCAGCGGAGTTGTTTTCCTCCATCGTGCCAAGATTTGGCCAAGAGATCTGGTCGATACGCGACATCTAGGGTCATCGACCCTGCACCTTTTTCGCACCTCGCAGGCTATAAAACTTCCTTCTTCGACAATGCGGACGCTCCATCATAAGACCCGGCCAAGCCTCCAGAAAGCTTCTTTAGCTGCGGCTCGAAGCTCCCCATCCTTCCCCGCCCCTCTCGGATTTTGGTGTACCCCCTCCCCGCCGGCCCCCTACGATGTCGAAGACAAAGTCAAGTCAGGACTCCCTCAGCCAACCCCAGTCTGTCCTCGAGAAGCCCCAAATCGAGGTCTACGAAGACAAGGAGGCTACCGCGTATTCTGAAGATGGCCCCACTTTCGACAAGGAGCGCACTGGCAGGCTCCTCCGGAAGATGGATTGGAATATCGTCCCTTTCCTTTCCCTCCTCTACCTGTGCGTATCTTCTGCTGTCTATGCCCTACTTAGCTCACACACATGCCAGGCTATCGTTCTTGGACCGAACAAACATTGGCAATGCCCGTCTCGCAGGAATCGAAGCCGACCTGGGTATGGAGGGCCTTGACTACAACGTCAGTTATTCATTCTTTCTCAAAGCGCCCGTAGGCTGACCACAGTACCGATAGATTGCCCTCGCCGTGTTCTTCCCCTGGTACGTCGCGGCCGAGATTCCTTCCAACATCATGATGAAGCGCACGAGCCCATCACTCTGGCTCTGCATTATCATGGTTGCGTGGGGTGTTTGTAAGTCTCCGTCTTCTTTTCTTCATCCATCACGCTCAAGATGATCAGGCATGACGCTCATGGGTCTCGTCACCAACTTCGCCGGCCTTCTCGCCGTTCGCATGGCTCTCGGACTCGCCGAGGGTGGTCTCTTCCCCGGTGTTACCTGGTACATCACTCTCTGGTATCGCCGGCACGAGTGCGGTCTCCGCATGGCCATCTTCTTCTCTGCCGCCACTCTCGCCGGTGCCTTCGGCGGTCTCCTCGCCCGTGGCATCTCCGAGATGGACGGTATTGGTGGAAAGCCAGGTTGGGCTTGGATCTTCATCATCGAAGGTATCGCAACCATTATCGTAGCATTCTTCGCACGCTGGATTATCAACGACGCTCCTGAGACGTGAGTGTTATTTATACATCGCCCTTGAGAACAACTCTAAACCCTTTCTTTTAATAGCGCGAAGTTCTTGACCGAGGAGGAACGTCGGGAAGTCAAGGATCGCCTAAAGCAAGATCGCACTTCTCTCGCCGATGAGTACCACATTAAGTACTTCTACGCCGCGATCAAGGACTGGAAGATCTATGTTCACATGATGATCACCATTGGTAAGGATTCGAGGCCTCCATCCCTTGGAACAGACACTGAGTTCGCATTCACACTCCACAGGCATCTACACTCCCCTTTACTCGATCTCTCTTTTCCTTCCCACCATCGTTAGAAACATGGGCTACACCAACAACGACTCGCAGCTCATGAGCGTGCCCCCATACGTCGCGGGATGCGCTGCCACTATTGCATCTGGTTATTTCGCCGACAAGACCCAGAGGCGTGGCGTGTTCATGATGTTCCACTGCATCGTCGCCATTGCTGGCTTTGTCATGCTCGTCGCCACCGACCAGCCGCAAGTTCAATATGTTGGCACTTTCCTTGCTGTTGCTGGGTGCGTTCTAGTTATTTCATCACTTCGTTCGTTTCTGACCTTCTGCTAGTATCTACCCCAATGTCCCTATGGGTGTCGCCTGGAACGGCAACAACATCGGTGGCTCAACGAAGCGTGCTGTTGGTATCGCTATGCATGTCGGTAAGTTGCCCATCTGCCGTCGATTTTCTTTCGGCCTCTGATCAAACTTCCTTTAGGCTTCGGTAACCTCGGAGGTGTCGTCTCTGGATTCGTCTACCGCGCAAAGGACTCGCCACGCTACTTCTCCGGTCATGGCCTCCTGATCGCGCTAGTCAGCATGAGCCTCGTCCTCAGCTTCGTCATGCACGTATATCTCAAGCGCGAGAACGTACGCCGAGAGGAAGCCATGAAGGCTCTCGGCCTAACGCTCGACACGTACACAGAAGAGATGAAGCACGCCGAACGCGAAAAGGGAGACAACGCCACGGTGAGTAAACCCCTGTTCTCTCTTTCGTCCCGACTTTGCTGACATGCCTTTTCCCTCCTCTAGTTCTTCCGATACACAGTCTAAAATCCAGCATGCTCGTTTAATGTGTTGTTAGATCCTCCTTGCATTATATTTCTACATGTCCTTCCATCCATTTTTCATCGCGCTAATAATGTGTAGTACGGTGCTTGTATCGAGTAAACATACTCTACCCTACGGCTTTTATATATCTACAATGAAATCACGAAACATCGAAACAACCTACCTAAGTTGAACGCCGGAAATTTCTATCCTGCGAACGCAATTGAATTTGCCCACGTAAGAACGGGCCCCGCCGACAGACAAACGCTAGAAGCTTGATCGAATAACCTACGGGCGCTGGGACATGTGGACTCGTCCAACCCCCGGATACGCGCTGGGCGCTCTTCCTTTTGCGGCAAAAACTCCAAAGGCAGTGGAGGCGCTGGGAGCTTCACCTTGGCTGTGATGGAGCCAAGTTGTAGCCAAGTCGCTCGCTGTCATCGAGGAGACCTCATCGTTCAACAAAACATGACGGACCCTGCACGCGCACGTTGTGTGGCACGTCAAAAGTTGTCAAAAGCGGCGGGAGGGCGATCCCACCGCTGACCCCATGATGGAACAGATGGCGTCGGCCATGGGAGCAATTCGCTTTTTGACGTCATTTCCAAGAGGGACTCTGAGAGGGAGCATCAGGGGGCGGTCTGCTCAAAAGATGACTGAAAAGGTAAGATGAGATTGCTCCATGCATTATTTCGGCCCCGCCAACATGAGACTTTACTCTACTGTTATTCGGCTTTGAATGACCTACAGCAGTACACCGCACTATCAAAGAAACATTCAATTAACCATAGCAGCGGCGGACGCTAGTCGCGACAGTCCGCATTACGAACGCGTACCGATCGTGCCCACTCCCCTGCGCAGCGGCCATTTTCGTGTAGAAGCAGACTAGAAAGAACTTACGGCTACGTCGGGTTATTCCACGAACTGAAAACGAAGGGTGTAATGCAGCTGGAATGGGAAGACTCAGATGTATGCACGATTTGCTTTCGACCATAACACGAGTTGCCGTACTGGACAGGCTTCCCGCGCGAAATCACATCTGTGCTGGACATGATGCATGATGAAGCGAGTTGGGGGCGCTCGTGCCGCGAGGAAGGGATACATGCTTTCGGCGACCAGCATGCAGATTGGCTTCGATGCTTGGGTGTTTTGCGAGGCGGAGTGGGACGCGACGTTCATGAAAAAGGCAACACGGATAACGACTAGCATGATCCGAGGGATTGCCTCAGGTCGACATGATCTTGAATTTGTCGTGATAATAATGGTCCTCAAAGAACGCTCTTAAGAAGTCTAAAACCATGGTAGTTCAACGTGACGAGACTAGACAACCGACTGACCCTCTCCGAGAATGCAAGTATGCTTGAAGAGATGATGCCAACGTGAACGACTAGGCTGCGAGACTTGAAATCGTCACGAGGTGGTCTTGTTCATAGGGACCGAAAAAGGATCGCGGTTCGTTATTCAGCGCGACAACGTTGGGGAAATGGTTTGGTATCGCCTGGAACATACGAAGAAAGGACCGGTTGCGAAGCCGCACATAAAGGTACAGGCGGTCGAGAACATTATCTGGCCTATATGTAGCCTAAAAGAAATCAAATACAACAAGATCACTTGTGGACATCATATAACTACACATAAGATGTACTTACTAGATTGCCATCGAGTTCGGATAGAGCAGGGAAGTCGCTGTAATACATGGACAAAACGGAAAGATTGGGGAATTTGTCCGATACGCGCTGGAGGATCCTCATGTCTAGGCTGCTCACCCAAATGTACAGCGTGGTGAGGCTCCACGATGACACCTCAAAGACGTCAAGAAGACCGTGGAGATCATCTGCATGAAGCGGAGATTTGATAGCAAGTTTACGCAGGATAAGACTTGCCTTGGATGGGTGTATAAAGGGTATAATCGTCGGAGTCATGCAGTTGAATTCCAGCTCTCCGTGTGCTTTGCAGCGGACCGAATGGTAAGAGACAGAAGAGTGAGAGAGTGAAGGGTCACTTGAGAGAGGAAATCAGGTAGGTGGACATCTTCTGCAATTGTGATAGTCAGAGACTGTAGTGTGTTCGAATGGCGGTTGATGAACGACACCAGGGTGGATTGGGCTATAGGCGCAACGTCTGGAAGCACGGCAACAACTGTGAGGGTTTCCAAGCTTGGGAGAAACAACTGCCCATTTGAGAGAACAGATGCCATCGCCTCTAACGGGAAGTCCAGCGTCAGAGAGCGGAGGGTTAGCCCATAGGCAATCCACCCTGCGAGGATGAGAGGCATCGAGATTTTAAAGATGTCAAAGGAGTCGATTTTGAAGCCTGCGATCTCTTTCTGGATGTCGCATCGTATATGGAGCCGCTCAACGTGCTTCAGCGTATGCATGAAGTCAATAAGTTCCTGCACCACTGCCTGGCCTTGTTCCCAGCCTGTGGCCGGTTTTTGGCACCGGCACAATCTCTGGTAAAGCCGCTTCCACATGCTTGGACGCTTCATGGCGGGATCATCTTCGAGGGATTGGAATAAGACGCCGACCCTGTCTTTAACCAGGCCTGGCTGGAGATGAAGTTCACGAACACGAGAGCTGCGTTCATGATCCCTGTAGAAATAATTTGGTCGACCCAAGTCACTTTCTTGAAAAGACGGGCACATACCGATACCTCTGAGGAGATAACAGCGTCAACTTCATCGATCTATGTCGTTCGTTCATGGATAAGTTGTAGAGGATTCGATTGACGCTGTAGAGCTTCAAGAGTGTGGACCTCGGTATGAATGACACTATAATCACCTATACATCATATGGTAAATCTGAAATTGTTGTCGGCATTTCAGACAATTAAGTGGAGGTGAAGAACCAGTTGCGAGTTTCAGTTCAGACCTAGTTCAAGAGAGTTTGCTAGCTTTGAATATGGAAACGTTGAACGTTAAACGTGAACGCAGTGAAGTGGCCCACAAGGGCGTGGGAGTAAAGCACCAAATATGGTTTATTGTTGATTGTTAGGACCAGCAGTCATTGTTCGTTGTTTTGGAAGTCGCCCGCTTGGACTTCAACGACCACCATTTGCGCTACCCACCATTTGCTCTAACCACGACTGAGATCCTCATTGGCGTTTTCAACATCGTAAAAGACACCAAAATTCGACGTGCAATGCTTGACTCATCACCCGTGGCGCTTCCACCGACGCGCAGGCCGCTCAAACGATCAGCATCGACTGCTTCACTCCCAACTCCCCCGCGAACGCATCGCAAGTTTGCGCGCGGCCGCTCGAGGGGATCGTGCGACAGTGATAGCGATGGTCATGCTGTACTCTCAAGTGAT
>JANKHO010000730.1:0-16481 GCA_027627235.1 Agrocybe chaxingu | reverse complement strand
GGGCGCGGTCACAAGAAATGATATCGTGACACGACCTCTTAGATTCAGAACCCCACTGGGGTCTACTTGTTCCAAAGCTCGTTCTATTTGCATGGCGGGGAGAAGCCACCCTCACCCTACTCGGTGCAGTGAATTAACATGCATGCAAGTGCTCACGAAGAAACTTACGTGCAAGGGATGCCGATACGCTTTGTATGCTCTTTGATTCTTCACCTGATAGCATTCATTAACATTGTCCAGTTACTGTTCTCGCGACTGTGAGAAGAGGGATTGGATGGTCAGTAAATTTCTATCCAATATGTTCTGTATCTAAATATCTTCCTGTACCAGAGGCACAAGCCATTGTGTCTGGAAGTTGCGGAACGATACCGTCAGTTGGGGCTGGCCACTTCCCTCAAAGCACTGAACGGATTAACCGCCCCTCAATGCCATGAGCGGCTCACTCGATGGGTTCATGACCATCGCTCGGACCTACTTGCTGCAGTCATACATGCCCTCGAACTTCCACGCGACCTCTCTCGTTCCACAACCCATGTCCTCCGCATGAGGATTGCACCGAATACCCCAGCTGATGCACAACCCCACTTTCTCATAATCCATGCTGAAGTTATGCAAATCTCAGCTGCTTCCGCGCTAGGAGAAAGTTGGGCTTCTACTTTGCAACATTTTCTCGCAGTGCAAAAAGACACACTCGCTGCCGGAGGGGCAGCTGCGGCGGCGATTTGTTTGGAGTGCGAACCTTTTGGTTTACAACTCATACCGTTCGGGTCCCTGGAGCTTTTGGAGTGCTTAAGGGTTAATCGTCAGTGGCTGGAAATTTTGAAAGTGAAAATCAATGGTCATGATAGTTCTACAGTGGACTAGGTTATATTGTACAAAACTAATGAATGTAACTAGGCATCAGATGTACCCTGCAAACACTTAACGAAAAAGGGGCTGGCATGGATAGTGGGGAAGAATAGCAACCCAGCATTGAGGCGTTCATATGAAGAGATGAGGTCATATGGTGGCCGAAAAGTTCTTATCCCGCAAGTGTGCAAAAGAATCGAACAGCAGATGTTCCTTGGATGCAGGCATCTGTTAGAAAAAAATCTGAGACATGGCGGCAAACATACTTGAGCTCCACAGTTGCTTCTTGACGCTGTTGAAGAACTGAGAGGACTTCGCTCAAATGACCGCAATTGAGCTCCACACTTAAAATGTGAGTGTCGTTGAGAAAACTTTATTGGGGGTAGAAAGATGGAGGGGCTGACCGCAATTGCTCTGACATAGAAATATCACCTTTGATCATGAGAGAAACAATATGTCGGAGATCATCAACACAACGCTTGATTGTTGTCCGAAGATGTCGGTTCAAGCTTGTCTAAAGGTTCATGAACGTCGAATCAACGTATGAAAAGGGATGACAAGTCAAACGCACATTGTGTTGAATCATTACTCCAACAACTGATAAAATAAGCAAAGCAACCGCACTTGCATCGCGCATTGCCATATGTATTGAGCCTTGATAAACCTTGCATAACTCGATCAAATCCACAAAGAACTTTGCAAAGTTAATGGGCGGATAGCAGCTCATAAGGTCTGCAAGCAACGTGAACCCCTCAACCTTCCTCGCAAAGTTTTTCATCGAATCAGGAAGTCGAGTGCATGTGCCTATCGGCACAATTAGTGAAGGAAAAGTTGTCAATATAATGTAGAACCTACTGCCTAAGTATATGGAACTGGATGGCATTGCTAGCACCATGGCGTCAGTTCCTATCCATTATGGAAATGCTTGACCACTTACCGTCTTGAGATTCAAAACCATCCCATAGGCGATTAATGATTAAGGGCATCGCTATGGAGAGCCACTCCGAGGTACATGCGTCAGGAAGTCGGACATCCTGTCTCGTGGAATCAGAGCAAGAGATAAGGGTGCAGAATAGACTGAAGGCATGATCAGAAAGGCCATGCCGACTCAGTTTTGTCGTGCAGTCAAGTGCATCATGGAAGTATGGCTCGAATTGTGATGACCCGATGGCTGAAAAGAGGAGATCGAGACAAATAAAGGCTTCATCCTGTACAAGCTTCATATCCGTCAAGACTGTTTGGGAAGGAAGCGCAGAAACTGGTAACCCGAGACGCAAAACTGCGATCAGTGACTTCGCCGTAGTATTGAGGATATTGGCATTGGAGAAAAAGGGTGCTGAGTTCCCAATAGTAACGGCGAGTGCTCTGAGCGCCTGGACAAGAACATACGGGCTCGTGGTAAAGTGTTGATTTATAACGTCCGTTAGAATTGGCACAAGCTTGGCAATGTATGGGATGACTTTAGCTTTGAGGTGGAAGAAAAGGCTGCGGGCAACTGCGAGGAGAGCGGCTTGACTGTAAGCAGTTTCATTACCACGGGAAGTTTTTTTGCGTCTAAGTAGGAATTGGAGCCACATCGTCACGGTCTGTGTTTTGATTTGATTCAAAACCATACTTGAAAGAGGCTATGTGCAACTTACATTGAGGATGGATGAATGGCGAGTAATCATGACCTCCAACATCTGCTTATCTTCAAGCCAACCCGAAAATGTTGTGCAAATTCCATATAGCAGGAAAGGCTCTGGAATGCTGGGCAAGCATCTGTGGACGTCTACTTCCCCTTGGACCAGTGCTCCAAACTTACGGCACAGTGAGGATGCAAGACGGATGAATTCGTCAGGCTTTTGCACCGGCATGTCAGAAATCGACGAAATCAATACAAATGCGGACAGCTGTGCTAAGCTGTCTTGGGAGTTCGAACGCTCAGCGAAGATGGCGGAAGCTGTGGCAGAGAGGGTCTGGGGAGAAAGGTGTTCAGCTATGGAGCTTATGAGACACTTGATGTCCTGTGCGGCTTTCCGTGAGGTGCATAATGTTAGCTATTCAAGAAGAGACGCACTCGAAGAGGGATGCTCGAGAGGTAGCCTCCTAAGCGTTGACGAGAATGATTGGGAACATTGACGACAAGGAGGAGAAGCTTGTCCAGAATTTCTAATGCAAATTTTTCCTCGAAAGGGGAGAGGCTGCAGGCCAAGAAAAATAGATCAACAATTTAGATGTGACTGTGAAGGAGAAAACACGAACCTCGTCAATACGGCATTCATTGTAACCAAGGAGATGGCGCGTTCTCCCACCTTGACAGTCGTGTCTCCTGCCCTCGCAAGATAGCGTCCAAGTGATTCAAGCAGCATGAATTTGTCCATAGAGCGGATCTGGAACAAACGTTGAGAGGCTTCCAGAGTAGCGAGAGAGAGGCAAAGCTTACAGTCGCTATTTTCTTCTGAAAGCACTCACATTTCTCTAATGTCTCTTTCATCCATTCGGTTGCCGCGTATTCGTCGAGATGGCGCTGGTGGTGACGGCGGCTCTCTTCCATCATGAAGGCAGCATCCAGACGGGCAATGGGTAGCAAGAAGCAAGCTGGTCATGCAGGTGGGCCTGTTTGTCATTCCGATCCGGGGGTGGATTCCAGCTGAACAAAGGAATCAACATGAGGCAGCACTGACACCGCAGACAGAGGACATGGACACGGAGGACCGGAATGCAGGCGGGCTCAGTTTGTGCGGCTTTGAAACGTGACGCGGCTGATTCTATTGAGGCATGGGGGAGGGCGATGTGCCACCTGTATATAGAGCGGACGCGAAAGATTAAATCAATGAGAGCGCAAAAGGGTCGCTGCGACGCACCAAGGGATGTCTCGACGTTTGATCTCCTGAGGTTTGGTTGGTTCCATTGCACATCCACGACCTTGTACTTGAGCATCTGAGCACGGGGTTTCCAGAGGTGGTAAACTGTGCCCAAAGAGAGCGGGACAAGTGCCGAAATGGGTACTGGGCGTCGAGAGTTAGAAGTAAGGGTTTGGCTTCACGGTGGTTGTGGCTATGCCACTCCGTGCGGCACGTTCGGCGCGGGGCTCCCGCGCCCTTCGATAGAACTAAGTGAGGAGGCAACCGTGGTAGAATCTTCTTCAAGGGCAATAATTAAAAGACCAAGTCACACATATCAGAGAACCAAACGAAGCAATTATTGTGTAGGGTACCAAACAACGATGAAAAAATAATACTTACATGTAATGAGGCGTAGTTCTTGCCTGATTGGAGGGTGCACGCGGCAGCCTCAAAGAGACCCGACGAGACCTGGCCGAAAAGGAAATTACATAAATCATTTCTCCGGATTACAAGTATTATTACAGGGGATGGTAGTGGAAGGTGGAATCACTAAGACGTAGGGGTGTATGGAGCGCCGTACTGGATTGTAATCGCAATTTTGAGGGAGTTGAGGCCCGTCCCAGACGCCGTGGCCGAGAAAGTCGAAGATGATCTAGAAGGATTCGCGCCGTTGGCGTCACCTGGGTAATCAAGAATGATACCCTCCCTGTCTTCGATGTGGATAGAAACGGAAGGGAGCATCGGTTGGCGACCGATCGAGGAGTCATTAATAGTTGCATTGCTGGTGTTGGCCGTGGACTCAGCCATGGTCGCGTCGTCGTTGTCGACGTCAATGTTGATGGGTCCCGCGTTGCTGTCATGATCAGTGCCAACGTTACCATTGAAACTAAGTGGCTCCATCATGATCGAGTCTGTGGAAACAATTTCGCTATCCACAATGGTTGGGGGGATAGTCAACCTAGGAAAAAATCCAGGCCCCGATTCGCCGACAGCGCTTGAATGCGAGGACCTGAATATCTTGCACCTATTGAGGAGACGGCGGGGACGACTGGTGAGCTGTTTGGGATCGCTACGGCTGGTCTCAATGAAACGCCTCTTTGCGGGCCTGGAGGTCCCACAAGAGTTCCAATGGCGTTTAGCGAGTGATCCTTCAACTGTCACATATCATTCGCCAAATCAGCTGCCAGAAAAATACCGTGAACGATTGCGACTCTTACCTACACCGGGGGAGCTAGCAGTAGAGGTGCCCCCATCGTCCGAATCCCAAACGAGGTCCGTACGGAAAATAGCAGCAGTGTGCGGACTCGGTGGAAAACCGCCTGAGATGTCTGCTATGAAGGAATCTGATATCTCAGTAAGGGAGGGCATAATAGGGTTTGGGAGGCTATGTGAGCTTTACGAGTGCGAGCTTCGCCAGATTTATACACCCTACAAACCTTTCAGACCACTAAAGTGGCCAAGACCTGATTGATGATTGTTGAGTCTTTGGTACACTGGTAATCCAAAGAAAGAAGGACAGCTGACCGTTTGTAATTCGTAAAAGATGACAATGTCCCCAAAGGGCTGAACATTTCTTTTGGCGACCTTTGTGATCATGAACATCGCCAGCCTGAGTGCATCAGTAAACCCAGGTAAATATCGAAAGGCTGTACTTATAATTAATCATGAGGCGTACCCAACCGCCATCAATGTCATCTCGACGTAATGTCATGGATAGCCAATATCTAGGAGACAGCCCACGGACCCAGATCACTTATACTTAACTTACTAATAATGTGTAACGACGAGGAACTCTTTCGGGAGCATCCGAGTCGTCACACGCGGGAAAAGGACTTCGTCGGTTCGACAGAGAAGATGGGGGTGTAGACAGAGCAGTATAAACCACTGGGATTCTTCTGGGGTACTGTAGACTACGGGCTATCTACTTATACTACTTGTTTAATGAAGAGTCATAAAATAGGGAGTCAACGAAATGAAAGATAAATGACTAGACGAAATGAAGGCAGTCGGAGGCGAGGTAGTATAACTACGGAAAAGAGTCATGAAAAAATATATGACTACTAATATGAGGAGAGTGACTACCTATGAGTCGGAAGGCATAACGGAGCGGGAGCGAGGATAATGGACGGAAACGGAAGGGAAAACGAGTCGGGATGGAAGCGTGGGAAAGACGGGGGAGCGGAGCGTAGGCGGTTTCCTACATAATGCTGCCACCATTCTGATGTTATGGGCCTGAATGTAATCATGTCTTGTTACATCAAATTGGACTCGTAATTTGAACCGCTATAACAGGCGATCACTGAGGGCCGAAAGTGTGCGCAAAAAGCCTCCGTCCAGAACCTGATTCCCCTGGCCGAAAAGCCGAGCTGGACAGGGAAGCCCGACGGCCGAAAAAAAGAAAACCTCGACGAGAAAACCTCGACGAGAGGGAGGATTTGCCCGTGTCTGGCAAATGTGCGGCCGCCAAATCAACGGATTTGCAGGCGCACTTCAATTATCTAGCTTTGCTCGGATTTAGCTTGACAGTCACCTTGCAGATCAACATGCAATTGTTTATAGTAGTTTCCTCTCCTCCCGCATGGCCGCATCGCTTGCGCTGTTGACCTCCTCGCCTCCAGGGCCGCCGTGACGCCTTCTTTGTGCAGGCGGGCCCCCTGTGAGTCCGACGCCGCAGCGTCTGCGTCGTGGTCGATCTCCATGAGTCCGAATTCTCTTCTCGGTCAGTGGCCGCTTTTGTTGTTCGGGATGCACCTCATCCGTCATCTACTGGATACCTGTTGGCCATCTACCGCTTGTTAGGGAGGGTGCTGCTTGCGTCTTCGTCGGACATGGGACTTCGAGAGGAGTCTAGTGTGACCCTCCACATATTCGACAACCAAGACCTTGGAAGCATGACTGTTTCTTCCTTTTTCCTCCTTTCTTTCTGTTGGCCACTGATTCCCTATTCCCTGAAATTTCAGAGAGGCAGTCCCGCTAAAATGTCCTCGGGGATGAAGAGGACGTCGGGACACTCCTAGTCCTAGACTTAGGGAAGGCGTTCTACGTCCATTTGACACATTCTGAGAAGTGTCAGCACCTCGAAGCTTGGACCTCACCTGGAGAGCTTTTTAAACCTCGGACAGCGTGTCAGAAACGTCGATACATGCAGGGGCAAATAATTATACAGGTAGGAGTTGTCGGACTTACCTCTAATTACAGCTTCCCGGAATGCTTGGCAAGAGTAAATACAGCTTTGCCCTTTTCACGAGAAACCTTACATGGAAATACGGTTCATGGGGGTCTTCTCTCCCCAGTCCTGGTCCCAAAATGAGTTAGGCATCCATCAGATATGTCCAGCAGAAACGAGCCAATGCAGTTCTGCCCACTCCAACGCGTTCCCAACGCCCTCCACAGTGTACGAAACGACCCTACTCTAGATTCGCTTCCTGCGAGCCTAAATTTGAATCTTCAGAATGACGACGTGTTTCCATACCGTATCTATATCCTCTGTCTTCAGACACCATTTTTTTTTGGCTTGTTTACTTGCGGAAGAGGTTTGTAGAGCGCCATTCGCTGGCCACCAAGAGGTAACGGTTGCAAAGCGCAACAGAACCATCTTTTCAACCATAGGCTTAAAGGCCAGAGGGAGAATGCGAGGGCTGGTTGTTCCAGGGAGACCCCGGGGGGTAGGAGCTGACGTCGTCCGTGCCTGCTGTGTTGCTGATTAAACATAATACGAGAATGTCTGGCCGACAGCATACCTCATGGAAAGGTCGACTTCGCCGTGTGCGCCGAGATCCCGTGAAGGTGTGAAGGTACCGTTGCCCGAATTGAGGCAGAGCACGCAGTAGCGATTGACAAAGGATCTCGGAGAAGAATGGGATAGAAGAACGATGCGAGGAGGTGCGGCCCCATTCCGGCAGCAACCTCTTGACGATCGCTTGACGAACGGTATTATTTACTTCGTCCGGGCGGTTCTTGAACTGGAGCGCGGGCAGATGTATTGGATGCGTTCAGGATGATTTCGTGTCGCGTGATTGAGGGGGCTGTATACGCAAACTTGGAAGCAATCCAGATATACGACACCACAGCCTTCAAGGATAGGCAATAGGGCGTTGGAGGAGTGTGGCGCTCCGTATCCGAAGACTCAGGATGTCAACGACGAGGCTACGACACGAGGCGAAAGCTGCGAAGAGCCAGAGACGCTGATGAGGCGGGCGTCGACGGCGGATACCGATATCCCAGGCGATGGAGGCACCATGGGAGGCAGAAATGGATTAGTTGAGAAAGATACCACTTGTGCACGATGCTCTGTGTTATACGTTGCGAAGGCAAGCTGCTTTGAGGTGAGGAACGTGCAGAAGATGGGCCTTCGTGACTCGCGCAGACCATGCGCAGACGGCGACCATGCACAGACCCCCACTCGATAGCAGACCATGCACGACGGGGGACCGCACACGCGCACTGACGGGCCATCCACGATCAGCAGCAGGCAGCTGTGCACAACTGGAGCACCGTAATAGACGGTAACGAGCGGGACACAGATATGACCTTGGCCACGGTCGCTGACTCAGCCGTTCCCACCTCATGTCGAGCGGATCTCTCTCTCCAGACGTCGTACTTACATGACCGCATCGTCTGCGTGGGCGTCCTGCTGCAATTAGCCATCGACGAGCTTGAACGCCAACTTAATTCTGCGTCGGATGCAACTCCCAACTTCCAACTTGCGGTGACTGGTGCGGTTGGCTGCGCAAATCATTCTCGCCTTCTCATACTCCCGCAGAGTTGCTAGGGCAAGAGTCTGCACGACAACAACTCAGACCTCAAGTAAAGACCCCCACGGTGTCTGCAACGAAGCGGCACATTACAGTCATAGGCGCTCTAACGTGTCTTCCGTGCGGTGGGTTTCTAAAACCTGAGCAACCTGCATGGTGGAACCACTACTGGGACTGGCGTTGTTTCGTACCCCTTGCTCCTGCATTCGCCCTCCTTCCTCTTCACCACCTGTGTTGTCCAAGTCGAACAACCAGAAGAACACGGAGACGCCGCACCTCAGCGACATGCTGGTGCCGATCAACCGTCGGCAGTTGAAGTCGTTCGCATACGTTACATGGGGTGCCCCTCATACCTCATTTCCCGAACGCAGACACCGCCGTACAACCGCATAGAACGTTTCCAAGACTCGATCCTGTTGTGGTGTGAAGTTTACGGAACAAGGGTTCACACGACTTCTTTCTTCTTTTGTCATCTCCTTATACCAGTTCGGTTTCCATGCACTGCTACGCAAGATCGCTTTTGCCTACCTATGCGCTACGGATCGTTATGAAGCAATTTTCCTCCTTAAGCAACGACAAATTGGACAAGGCGGCTGTGAAGCCTCTGCAGCTTAGATGCGCTTCTTTCCTTGTCGTGCATACTCAAGGCGCCTAACAAGATGTCTCTGTGCGATCTGAGGAAATATACGTGGCTATTCCCTGTTGATGTCAGCAGGAATGAGGAATTTATGACCGATGATTAATGAGTAGTCGTGCTTTTGAATAGTCTGAAATTTGTACTGCGCTGTCGATGTTCTTTAATCGATTATTTCATCACGTATTTCTGTCTTCCTGTCCTTCTCTGGCATGGTGAGAGCGCCTTTTCTTATTTCACTAGTGTTGGTGTCCAGGCAGAGCCTGGAGGCCTTATCCATAATCGACAATTTTGGCCGTTTCTGTAAGGGTCGACTTCTGTGTCTGGTAATCCCTCCGAATATTAAGAAAATTATGCCATGCTAACAGCTGGATTCGAGACTACTTAATACAAACATATCTTTTGCCTGCCAATAGTCAGCCCCCACCACCTTTGAACGTCTGCGCCCGTGAAGGTATCTAGCCTAGTACCCTGTGTAGGCTGCGGAATGTGCAGTAGATCTTCTAGGTATGTGGGTCCAATCGATTGCACGAGGTCCGTGACGAAGCCGCGCAAGACCTGCGCAGCCGCTGATGGAATGTCATCGAACGGTAGCACTGCAAGTGCTTCCTACACTATTGTGCTGGAAATAGACTTGCGAAATAGCCTGCTGTACCGTCATGAACAACTTCAACAGATGAGGGATCTGTGATTGCAATTGCAATGGCTTCACGAATCATCGATCCGAAATCGTAAGATAGAACTGGAGCCCTGCGAATCGCGGAAATGCATGCCGGACGGAGGCATGCGTATGAAAACAGAGTCTCCAATTGGCATTTGTGATTAACGAGTATACTGACAAGTTGACGGAGTTGGGAGCTTGTCGTTGGGGGGCGAATCACAAAGCCAGAAGGAAGTTCCGTGGACCGTATGAGGCGGGTAAGGGCCCCAATGAGCTCCCCTCGGAAGGAGCTGTGAAGACATGGACCGCAAAACGAATGACCACACTCAAGCCTAGCATGAAATTGGATCATTGAGTGGTTGTCTCGCGTAGCTTCAATACAGAGTCACTGACGTGAAAACGGTGCTCATCACTTTCCTGCAATTCGGGCATGCGGCTTTGATAAGAATGGCAGCTTTAATCTAGTTGCAGCAGAATCCAGTTAGAATCAGAATCAGAATGAGTAATTTTGCGCTGACATCCTCGACTTTGCTTCGCAATCTCTGAGCATCGGCAAGGTGACACAGTCTAGCGTGTTCTGCTGTCGTAGCTCCACGTTGGGCGGATTCGACTGGCTGCGTGGTGAGGTCAGAAACGGCAATAATGTATAGAATAAAACGCAAGAGAAACCCCACCTCTTTGACCGATCCCCATTCTGCATCCGAACCGCCTGGTTTTCTGGAATAACTAGAGCCACCACTTGAGGACGACGTGCCAAGCACCTGAGTAGGGCTACGATTGCGGTGGCGAGGCGAGGAAGCGGCTCGTTTCGCACCAGAGTGCTGACCTGAACGTGTCTTGCGCTGCGAGGGGGAATGGTCAGCGGCGTTAGGCATTTAAGGCTGGTATCAACGGGAGGCAGCCTTTCGCATATTCCGTATATATATCCAGACGCAAATGAACAAAGGCAGCATAAGATGCGGTGGACGATTGTCAATGTCTTCAAACCGCAATGTGTTCTGATTGTTCTCACAGCCTGACCTTTGTGGTTTCATACATTTATTTGTCTTTCAAGTTGCCCTGACCAGCGTAACACGACGAGACGGTTTTGTTGAAAATTACAAGTGAAGCGCCTCTATCCGTTCCTTCCATAAGCCGCCCACTTCGCCATGCGGGACCCATCGACAGCCACCTCTACGAGGAAAACTAGATCCGCTACTCATGTCGACCGCACAGCCGTAGCGCGGGCTGCATCTCTTCCAGCCAGACGACGAATCACGCCTTCTATCCTATCGCCACCTTCACCAACAGTGACCCGCACCTATTTAGAGAGGAGGAGGATTCCACGAACACATCTTCTGCAACCCCAAGAGGTCAACGAGACAGCATCTCCCAGTGACGAGGGTGAGACTGTAGGTATTCGTTCTTCGTCCAGTTTCAGTGCGCGGCCGACCCCGTTCTTTGTCAGTGCATCGATGATGCTCTTTCTTCTGGGGATGACGCTGGTGTCGCTGACTCGGAGGTGGGACCTGGTGGCAATGCCTTCATCCTCAGAGATGACCCCCTGGCCGAAGAAGTCAACGAACTTCAAGCAACCCTCGACAAGGTACGTCTTAAAGTGGCATTTCTGACGCTGAAGCTTACATAATCCTGCCGTTTTCAGGCAAAAGAACTAGTTCGTGATAGGTTGGTGTGTCAAATCTGTTTCCGCTACCTCGAAGCGCCCTACACGTAAGTTCGACCTGCATCGGCCTGTGTTTGTACTGACAGGCTTCATACCTCTTCAGGACCAATTGCGGGCACACCTTCTGTGGCAAATGTCTCAAGCATAGTTTCACTGTTCATCTCAAGGCGGCTATTGAAGCCTTCCGCGTTGATCATCTCATCGGCGAGAGATTCGGCGTCCCTACATCACGCTCTGGCGTGCAGTGGTTGGTCCATCGTATTCAGAAGAAACATGTTGACCCAACTCCATTCTTCTTGCACCCTTGTCCTTCATGCCGGTCCTCTGTCTGCAGACCCCCTGTCCTTTCTTTAAGTCTCCGTTCCCTCGTCATCCGATTGCGTAGGGTAGTCGACAAGGACTTAGCAGAAGGTGTGGAAGTCGCGACGGAAGGGTACGGCAACAGCCTTTTCTTCGAAGGTCTTTTTTTTTAGCCCTAGTCCATGACGTGTAGCAATATATATATAGAGAGAGTGTGTGTGTGTGTGTAAATAACATGATGGTGTATTGATTGACGACTCACGAGTAAATGAAGTGCATCTTTTTAAGTTCTGTTTACCAGGGTCCTCCCTCCCTTGGGTACTCGGGGAGACTCGGGGGAATTGGAGGGTGCGTTTACCCACATTGCCTCGGCGATCCTGTTAGCATGAGCAAGTGACGTGAAAGGCAATTAATGCTGGAATGAAGCAAGGAGGTTCGGAGTAGACTCACATAAGCACCCTCTCACAAAGTGAGACGATTTGACGGTCTTGGTACGAGACTACGGTTCGGAGTACTCGACGCCTGCAACAACCATCAAAACCCTCAGTGGCGCAGCTCTCGTTCTCCAGAGCCAGCTCACCCTTCGCACCTGAAGCCTCGAAGACGCTTCCCACTTCGACAACCCTCAACCCCCTTGCAAAACTTAGCGTAACACATCCGTATATACGCTGCGAACGGAAGATGCATTCAGGGTTTCTGGGATCCGGACTTGCGCATTCCCGACATCCTAGTTGCTCGCATGTACCATGCGCGACGAAGTGTGGCACACCCGCAGTGAGTGGTCAGTTACGACGGCAGCTGCTGCCCAGGGTGTGCGAATGGACTTACTAGCCACTACTGGAGCAGACCAACATTCAACGTTCACATTCAGATGCCGGACAACATGACCTTGCCCATGGTCGCTTAGTCAGCCAGGCCCTCTTTACATCTGCAAGTCTGCCATCATCTGCGTTGTCGCTCTCAATCGCGATGTGTCCATTGAATTCTCTTCTCCATGAGAGCGGGTGTCATTCGTTTTGTCGTCCGTGATACACGCTGACGCCTGTTAATCACAAGACCCCGCAAGCATGGCTGTTTCTTTCTGTTGGTCGGCTGATTCCTTTCTCTCTGAATCCCTCCAGGGTGAAGAGGTCGTTGGGATACTCGTCCTCCTTGCATTCTTTCGTTGACATCCTCACCAAGCTGATTGACGTCCTCGCCATGCAGCCTGAGGTCGGAAAACGTTTAGTCTCATTTGGTCAGGTGGCCTAACCGTCGACCCTCCTTCCAGTCGAGTACCGTGCTAACCTCTTGTCATCGTGCCACCCAGCAGCCTCCTCACGCCTCCTCTGAGCCCTTTGCTCGAGTGCCACCACCAACACACCACGGTTAGACCGTCCGCCAGGTGCATATACATTATGTCCTCATGTTGGATGCGATCCGCGATTTCCCCTGTCTACAAATTTCACCGCAAGGCGAGTCTTCAGGCCAAGGAATTCGGAGTCGTCGCTTTCTCTCCTAACGTCTTCTTCGCCGCTGGTATTGGCGGTACAACCCCTGTGTGGCGATCTGACTGTTTTGAAGATCTCGCTGACCTTGAATACCGCGGCGACAATTCACGAGTGTCTTGTCTGGTTTGGAATAGCCATGGTCTCTGGTGTGGCCATTCGAGCAGCCAGCTAGCGTTGATACCAGTGTATCCCTCTCCGACGGTATTAGTTTGTGGTTCCTGAACCATTCAGGCAAAGGTATCTGCAGCTAGAGTTCGCGAATTCCCTCACTTGGAAGGGTGACGGGGACAGACTGGTGGCATCGTACGTTGAACCTGTAAACCAGCCCCGAGTTGCTGGGTCTGGTGACGGAGGAGCAAAGACGAGCGGCCTTGAGTCAATTCCAATAGAATTAGATATCATTTCGCGAAATTCATACATATCCCCGAGATGAAAAAGCGAGCGACCCCAAGGAAAAGAAAGTGCTAGATAAGAATCCGCAGCCTCTGCGCGGAGGAAGGGCAACCTTTTAATGCCTCAAACACCGGGAACAAAGCCTAAATCATACGCTGCGCCAGAAGGCTTGATTACTGATCCGGCCCAAGGTATATAGCCAGACCTTGAAGAGGTATCAGCATACACGCATTGGACAACCAGAATATCCCGTCATTGGATTCGTTCCTCTCGGCATGAACCAGGGCATTCCGGGCATTCGAGAATGGTTTGCAGAGAGTCTCGTCGTTCATAATGGCGCGAAGGGCCTTGNCAGCGACANTGAGCTGCTCAGCCGCCTCCTTGATGGCCTCATCGCTTGCCTTGAGGAGGACCAGCGATGAACTTGGAGAACTTCTCGCCGGTGGCTTTGGCTCCGAGGTTGAATGATGAGGACTGCGAAATTGGGCATGAGCCGAGATGGAAGCATGAACGAGAGTAAACCCACGAAGAGTTTTGCGTAAACGACACCCTTGGGGTCAACAAGGGAATTCTCAGCGGTAAGGATGATACCGCTCTCTGTCACACCATATTAGTTTGTCAAGACGATGTCTCAGGAATACAGGACGCACTGTTCTCCACAACACCCGTGTATCGCGTCTTCCACTTCCATCCTTCACCACTGACCAATGGAAGGGGTTTGATAATTTCAATTGATTGCGTAGCGTGCACCTGGAACCAGGTTTAGTTTAGATACGGCAATATAGCCCGAACCACGTACGACACGGTTGGGGTCAATAGGAGGCATGGTAGGGACGGGCCGGCCTTTCACCGTTTCGCTGAACAAGTTCACATCTTGACCTTCGCCCTTCAGGAAGAGAACAACAGGATAGGTGGGGATGGCGGAAAAATTGGGGTCTAGAAGAGGTGTCACAGGTAAGAGGTTGTCCCAAAAACGAAGCTGTGGTTCATACCGAGTTCTAGAGAAGAAACACCGAGATTAGTCTCTTCTCAGGTGAAAATAGAGATAACATGCACCATAAACGAATTGAAAGTCATCGTTCTTCGCTCCAACGCCCACAGCGTACGTGAGGAGGTCGCGCTTGTTCCAAGCAACCTGGAGAACCATTGAGAGAATGCTTTGAAACTAAGGTGCTCCTGACGTACGGGCTTGTCCTCAAGAGTGAAGCCGACGACTTGTGAGAGATCTGCGGGCATTTTCTGGTTGAAACGTCAAGGATGGGGAGGGGTTGGAGAAAGGCGTATGTGGGGTACCGGTACAAGCACAAGCGGGGTATAAATACGAAATCACACACTTCCGGGTGCACCGGCAACCTTTCCTTCCGCTACCATCACTTTCGCTGAAGACTCTTCGCCGAGTTCGACTGCCCGAAGCTCGTGTACTTACCAGTCCTTGGCTCTTGCGACATTTGTCAGTTCATGCTCGCATTTGTACTTCAGGGCCTAATCTCAAATGTTCGTAAGGGTTCCTTCCGGGCTCTATTCTTGCTCATAATCTAGCAGGTTTGACGCGCCATGTTCGCGTCTTCGGTGGCCGACAGCGTCGGGCAGAACGGAAAACCACTCTTGGTTCAGGCAATAAATACGGCTGAATATATACCCTTTGGCGGGCGGCCTCGATATCTTCAACTGGCATGTTGCTGAAGACTGTACCGCAGAGGACGAACCTGCGATTCGTCTTGCTGTTCGCCGCACCTTTCTCAATCCATCATTCAGCGCAGACGGACAGCGCCAAAACAACTCTAGATATGTCTCTTCTCTGAGATAACCATCGTACCCCGTGAGCAACACTTTTTTGTGTCTTTTTGCCCTCCTTATGAGAACGGAAACAGCTGACGATCCTGCTGGGTCGGTCTTGACAAGTTGGGATTTCCAGAGATCTAAAATATGACAATCTCTGAGATTCGCTGCGAATGGTTTTGCTTGCATTGTGGGCGCCCACTTACAAGACGTGACCTAAACCTCCCAGATCCCTCCTCCGCAAATACCCGGTCTAATGACGAACGGGCGTCGTCGCTTGCCTCTTCGCGCAAACCTGATGTCGCCGATTTCGAGCCCGATGAGGAATGGAAGGCTCAGCTAAAGAAGAGAGTCGAGGAAAGACTTCAACCTATGGTGCAAAATGCAAAGGAGAAGTCAGCCGAGCTCAGGAAGGGTCCGATTAGTGCAGGGGTTGGCATACGTCTTGAGGCGGAATATAAGTAGGCCATGACTACTGCCAACGAACTGGCCACCGAGCAGTATCAGCTTGAGCTCAATCGCGAACGATACCAGCGTCAAACCGCGACCACCATGTCCCGTCCACCTGCCTAAAGTGCTGCCACTGGCACCTCAAGCTTCTCTGCTGCACGCTGTTGCCCCACCCATACGCACCCAGCTGCCTCCTACTACTCTACCGAACAAATCCCCTCTCGTTCCACGACCCCTTTAGACGTTGCTTGTGATTATCTCCTGCTCTGTTTCGTCTCGTCTATTCCATGATTTCTATTCGTTTAAGTACCTTCAATGGCTGTAGTAAATACCTAGTCATCACACCTTGTCTTTTCACATTTTGGCTGGCCATCCAAGCCTTTATTTCGGCCCACGTTTCGGCAACAAAATCCTGCAATTACGAAATTCGAATGTAACACCCCACCTTGGCTGGAGGGAGGTTCTAAAAATAGACACCCCTCGGCCCTTTCCCTTTCACGCTTGCACTCGTCTCGGCCGTCGCTTCCAGTTGCAAATTAGGAGGCTTGGAGTTGTCATAGCGAAAAGGGCAATATATTATTGTATGGGCATCCCATCGAGCTTCAGTACCCTAACCAACCTAACGCACGCAACCCCCTCCCGAAAGAGCAAGAGCGCCGCGCACGCTCTTGCTCTTTCGG
>JANKHO010000073.1:0-47325 GCA_027627235.1 Agrocybe chaxingu | reverse complement strand
GCCGCCGTGCTCCGAGCACCAGCGTATCGCAGCTGCCCGATTTCAGGCTATCAGATGCCTCTGCCTGCTGCATTCTTCCTCCCCATCCATCACAACCGAGTCCCCAAAGCCCCTTTTTCGCCCGCTTCCTGCCGTGGGCGTAGGGCAAGTATGCTACATCATCGGACCTTTTGACAACAATACAGTGCAATATCATTTGAGGGTACGAGGAACTCTAACCGCTTCGTGATCCAATGCGCGCCATCGTGTCTTCTGAGTTTTCTTGTTCTTCCACACTGTCTGATTGTGTTACCTATATGCATCATTCAACGTCAATCCGCCGGGCCATCATATGCAGCCCAGAACCAAAACCACTCACAACCCGAAGAACTGTCTTCTTCGAAGACTCCTGCAGCTCTCCAGCAATGATCAGCTCGTCAAGGATCTGTCACCGCCTCGGTCAGAAGGCGGCCACAAGCACACACACATGAAGGGTCTCGGAAATCAGGCTACTCACCGCGTAGGCCTTTTGGAAGTTGAAGATGCTGCCCGATGCACACCAGTGAGCTGTTCATTTCCGCCCTGCAGATGGCCGAGGACTCACAGATCTAGCTCGCAAACCTGAGTGTATCGAGAGACTAGTCAGCACATCTCCACCTCCCCGCTGACCCTAGAGCCCACTCACGTTCCCAAAGTAACGATCCAGCACCTCCACGTATCGGTGGATGATTTCCAGCGTGACGAGCTCGTTGTCCGAGGGTCCGATCCCGCACACGAAGAACAGCGAGGCGTATCGTCGGTACACGACCTTCGAGTCTATTCAGTCATGCATTAGCATCTCAGTCCACACCGTCTGCTAGATACAAACGCACCCTTGTACTCAAGGAAGTTGCACATTCTCGTCCGACGCGCGAGGACCAGCTGCGTTACATCCTTCACGATCTTCGCCTTGGTCTTCGGCGCCATCGTCGTAAACCATTTGGCAAGTCGCACTTTGCCTGCCCAGAACAAATCGCAGGCCCTCTCAATTGACGTGCTCTCAAAAGATATAGTGTCCGAACCTAACCTTGCCGAGAAACGAGCAGGATGTAGTTGATCATAATAGGTCGGTGGTCAGGTCGTTATCCGCGACTTTGCATGAGCAAGCAGCTGCACAGCCACCGATATTGACAGTTTTGGTCCCGCCACGAGGGAGACCTCTATCGTCTCCCTCTGCATGAGGCCTGGGCAGCTGCCCTGACGCCACAGATAAATGCATCTTTCATGAATTTGAATCCAGCAAAGATAAGTCGGGTCTCGGAACGAACGCCACTTGAGCGCGGCAATTCAGAAGAGAAAGCAAAGAAAATCTATCAAAAGGGCAAACCGCACCGTGTATGTACCTAGTCTAAACACCGACAAGAGAAACGCTTATCTGTGTGGCGGATGTCTATCACCTTCTGAACAGTAAAAAATAGGCAACCGCAGATTCGCCGCGGCGGTGGACGAGAACTCATGACCAGGCTGTTATCTTGCCTTTCGACGTATGTGGCGCAGACACACGAACTGGATGTACTCGTGATCGAGTTTTATCAGACAGGCCGTCGGAGGCTCGGGAAAGAACTTCAGGTTGCACACCCTGTCTCGTGCATCGTGGTTAGGGCGAATTCGAAGTTCGGACATATTCCAGATTACAAGAAAATGAGAGATTGAGGCACAACAGAAGAGATCCTCGAAAACCTATCTTTGTCGAGCTCGAGAAGCAACAGAAGTCGTTGGGTGATGGCTTCTAGTGTCTCCGTCAGTGCTGGGCCTATCGCATTTGTTGGATTGAACGCCGCTGGACGCGCACAAAACAGAAAAGAGTCATCAGCGTCAGGTGAGTCGACTGCGCAGTGTACATGCTTTCGTTGACAGTACTTTGAGGTTGACGGCTTGATACATAGAGGACACTCGGACCTCACATGGTTCACTGTCATGTCAGCAGGCGGACTTACTCAGTCGTTGTCGTTGTCATTCTCTTCGCACTGTAAATGCAATTGATATGATGAGCATCGTTCGACGTTCTTGGGACAACATGGAGGGCTTGCTATTCTTGAACAATCTTGCTGAAGGCCTTGATGCAGTCCGTACTTCTTAGCGCAAATCTTCGGTCTTGATGCACATTCAAAAATCTAAAATCGTCTGCAAGAACCCAAAATTCAGCCTTGTCATCATTGTGCTTGTACATACGGGAAGATGCTGTGGACCAAGAAATACTGTGAGAAGAGGTATCGTGGAGATGAGGGTATGATTCCCAAGATGGGGCAGAGATGGCTTGAAATGGTAAGTGGAGAATTAGAAATGATGTTTGTTGGGGTGCTTCATGTTGAAGTGGTCGTAGAATCCTCCATCGACGACCTTGTAGCGGCCGGCTGCCCGGGCTTTGATGGCGCATAGCTCGCGCATAGCAACATCGAAGGGAAACCGCGACCAGGGCACGTCGTATGACTTGCGCCGCTCACAGTCGTACCAGTATGCATACGATGCACGGATACGTGCGACCTCTTCGTCGTGCATCATGAGCTCGCCGGGCTTCGGGAAATCGGCGAACCTACGGGACAGTTCACGGAATTTGTCCTGGCGGACCTCGATAGGCTGGTCGGTGAAGGAGATTTTGTCCTTCTTGGGTGAGCTACGGGAGGCCTTTTTCGGAGAGGACATTTCGGTCCGGTGGTTGTCGTAGACCTTCCTGACATGCTCTTCGAGTTTTTTCAAGTCCTCCGATGGGCGACGATTCCCTTCCTCCGTAGCCCATCGCCTGCACATCTCCTGGGCTTTCCGGTACGGCTCCACTAGGTCCTCGTCCGTCTTCGTGGAAGTTACAGACTTGAAGTGGGTATCGATGCGCACAAGCCAATTGTCGCCTTCAGTCGTAGCCTTGTTGTGGAGTTCATCCATGATGAAGCGGCCGAGTTCGCGAGGACGCTTCGTGTTTGCCTCGTTAGAGGTCTTTCGGTCACGTTCCTCTTCTGTCTCTTTCCATCTTGGTGCCCGTTTGTTGTATCTTTTGGCGTCCTCCTTCTCAGTTTCTGGCAGCACAGACATGCCAGTCTTGATGCCATCGAGCGTCATGCAGAACCTGATTGCTACCGTCAAATTGAAAGGATGTAAGTAATCAATGAACATACATATATGCGAGGCGGATCGTCTCCCTGTGACAGTATCCCAGGGTGTAGAGTGCCATTTCGTGGTAGTTCGAATATTTTCCGACAATAGTTGTGTCTCGGACAGTGCCCAACAAGAACTTCTGAAGCTCGCGAATTTGCTCCTCGACTGGGAGTCCAGCATTCCTTTCTTGAAATGCGACTACTTGCTCGTTATGAGGCTTGAAATACTTCTCTATATCTTTTGGTGGATTCGAGAATCTCTCATCAGCGTTTTTGAATAGATTGACGAGCTCCGGCTGATAAATATATATCCCTTTGTCACCGTCATAGTCACCTAGCAAGAAACCGTCAGTTCATTGGTGCACAGACAATGTTCAGGGGGGGAATAGGTCTACCCCCAGATAAGAAATCGGCAGCTCGTCGAGGCCCTTTGGTGGAGAAGACTATCACATCTACAAGATGATGAAGCTCTGGCCTATCAACGGATTTCCACTGCGAGGCATGAATACTGAATATCTCCGGGTATAGGCCGACACTCATACCTTCTGAATGTCTGTAGGAAGTTTGCAAGGGTGTCGCGTAAGCAGAACGTCGCCAGTATAAATGTCTGTTTCCGTTCCGTCAAGAATTTTAAATTGTCGTCGAGAACTTTTGAAGAAGACTTCGCCAGGTTCAAGCACACCTGAGGTATCTAGAAGATCATGTGAGTGATGAGATACTTGACTTCGAGCAGAGCACTAGCCTGGAACAAGAAACCCAGTCGCAGACATGGGGACATCGATCCTATAGGACCTAATGTATTCCTTTACACGGCCTGTGATGAATTTCTGGAGCTTGTCTCGCAGGACGGGACATTCTTGAGGAGTAAAGCCGGAATCGATCATGCACATCACAGTTTCCTCAAGAGAGGAAGGACAGCCGCTGACCTCGTCACCCCACCAGGCCGAGGAACGTTGTGTGTCCGCAGAATCTGACAAAGAGAACCCATCCTCGTCCTCGAGCTCATTGTCGTCAGCGTCGCGTTCAGAGTAACCCTTGGCGCGTGCTAGACCAGCCTCTTCTCTAGCGCGTCTAGCATGCATGACGGCCCCCAAACGACGTACGTTGCACCACAGCTTACGCATAGCATCCTTTGATTCCCAATCAAGAAGGGGTAAGACCATGTCCTCTAAGCTCTGGCGAAGCAACTGGACAAATGCATCCTTCGGGACACCATTCTCAGAGAGGTTGATGATCGTTTCGACGGAAAGCCGGCACGGCGTCTTCATATGTGAGGCACGTAGGACGTCGATGATGCGATGAGCTGGGTCGATTTCACCTCCTTCCGGAAATATAATCTTCCTTTGAGAGGGTGTGAGTTGCACAAAACCGAATTCATCTGCATTTTTGTTATCATCGATGAGTAAACCCTGAAATGCTGATGAGAGAAATAGTAGATGTGATCTATGTATATGAATTACCTTTGTACCAAAAATACGTGTTTGAATGGCAGTGGGTCTATCCTCCCAATCAAGCCGATGGCGAATCTGTTTCAAGGACCAGCGATTGATTTTACCAGCACCGTCTGTCATATTCGATCCAGTTTCCGAAACTGAAGGCCGTGTTATTGCTGATACCCAAAGAAGCGAGATGAACTTACTGATATCCTACGATGAAATGAATGTTAGGTTCTTTTAAGCATGAGCCCCGGTACCGAGTTCGAAAGACCAAGAGCAAAACGAGAAACATATTTCGCCATAGTCTACAAATACGCGAAACATCAGCCAAATAATGCGTGAGCGACCCAAAGATTCCTTTACCTGTTTCATGTTTGATTTCATCGGGTTGTGCCATTCCAGAAATTCAAGAAAAGAATAAACATTCTGGATGGGCGGTTCGCGAACGAGCACTCTTGTACCATCCGTTCGTTCGTTGGTTTTGACGTAGAAGATATTGGTATCCTTTGCATAGAAGGCACGGAACACACCACCGCACAATAACAACGGTTTCTGAAGGTAGGTCATCAGATGTTCCGCACTCTTGTTGAGAACGCCCTTGGTCAATTTTAGGCGGAAGAAGTGCTTGCTTCCAAAACGGCGCGCAAACATGTTGGAGGGACCCAGCTCGGCGGGTTCCAGGGTCATCTTGTACTTGGGCTCTTTCCTGCAGTTTTTCGGAGATATGTCGTGCAATTTTCCGTGGAAAAGGACCTGGCCTCCATGCCATTCAAGACTCTCTCCAGTCTGTTTGAAACCGAGTCCGCCATATGGGTCATTCAGCAGGGCTGCTTCTTCTCGATCCAGCTCTTGCCAGGGGGTCTATACGCGTTGATAAGACATAAGCTCGCTCTTAGGAACAAATATTCCTTACCTTTGCTGCATGTTCCTTCGCGAAAAGGCGCTTCCATCGCTCTAAATAAGGTATAGAGAGAAGATCATTTGAAAGCCAATCAAAGACTAACCTTCGTCTTCGTCGTCAAGTTCGGATTTCTTTTTGACGATGATCTTGAATGTCGCAGGAACAGCCGCTTCATTCGTTACCAAACTCGCCAGCTCCGTAACTCTTTCGGTAAATATATCGGAGTATTTGAGTCTTAGAGCTTCTTCACGATTATCGATGCTGATGAAACGCGCGATTTCATACTGGACTCCGTAAGGTAGCTTTTGGGCGTTCATGAAATGTTGCATCATCATTGGTGGGGACTACAATGACACAGTATTAGCCCAGCATGAACGAAAAAAGCGAAGACAGACGTGCGAAGCTGATGGGAGCTCGAGGGTCGTCAGGCACCTCAGGAACGTCAATAAAAGGGTTGTTGTCTTTGTCCTCCACCGGATTGGGCTTCGATACTTTGGCAGGAGGGCCTTGCGACGAGCCCGACCCAGTCGAGGTCGACATGTCGCTCGCCTTTCTTTTCCCAAGGCTTCTTTCTGACGACGAAGCAGAGTCAGGGGGTTTCTCTTCGAAGTTGGGCTGTGTCGCTGCGTCGCATGAGTAAAGGTGATGGGGCTGCGGGAGGGAAGAACACTTACTCGGCAGCCCACTGATTAGATCTGTGATATCATCGTCACCGAAGTCGGAGTAGCTTGTATGCTTCTCGCTCGTGAGCAAAGCAAGATGTCGTAGAAAAGAGGGAGAGTGACTTACTTGTGAACACGCCAGAGAATCGCTCGAAGCCGCCCTCGAAGCTCTCGAATCGCGGTAGACTTGGGGACCCAGATCAGCACAGGACCTCAAAAAAGAGGAATGTCTGAAAGCCTACTAGAGAGGTCGCCATCACGCACCGACCTGGCTTTCGAAGAGCTTGCTTCAGGCATGGCTAAAGACGCCCAAGGTCAAGACGCGACGAAAGGTAAAAAACGGATGCGCAGAAGAGTAGAAACTAGCGTAGATGGAGAGAGAGATGTATCGATAGATAACTAAGACGTTTACCCACGTCAAGTCGAATCAACATGCAAGTTCAAGGGCGGAAGCAGAAGCGACCCTTGTCCTTGGCGCGGAAGAGTTTCACTTTCGGACGCGATCACCTGATCTGTGCGCCCCACAATTCAAATGATTCAATGAAATTCCTTTCGCAGCAAAGTCCGAGAGGGCAATAATACTTTGATGGAAAGATGATGGTGGGCTACGGTGGCAGAGGTATCCAATAAAATAAGGCTAGGTACATCTAGTACATCCATCCATCTACTAAGCAACCAATGATTAAGGTCATAGCATACTTTTCCTTCTTTACTTCCTCTTAAGATTCTTCCTCCTCATCCCACCCGCCTTCGAGGTAGGCACGCGCTTGCCTGCGTCATCCCCTCTGCGCGGTGTCGACGTCCCACTCCTCGTCGCCTCCGAACCATTGGTCGACGACGCATCGTCGCTATCGATATCCGGAGCGGACGTGATCAGCTTCTCGGACTCCACAGGATCCGTGCTTGCAGGAGTGTCGGTGGACTTCGCGCCGGCGACCTTGTGGTAGAGGGATTTGACGAGGGTGATAAACCAGGTGTTGCTGATAGAGGCGGGTGTGGCCGTCGAAGCGTCGATGAGGTGCATGTCGCCTGAAGGCTCGAGCTACATGAGGACTCTGTAAGATGCGATGCTCTAACCACAAGGAAATGAGCAAGGTGCTTACAAGGTAGACATGCTGTTCATCAACGACCATATCCAGAAACTTCGCACCAGCACTGTACCCATCCTCATACGAATCTCCCAAATTAATCCTGACCTTCCTCTGACCGTTCACAGGAATCATCTTCGGGCCCCATGCTGCCGCCTTCGCCTTGCCCACGATGACTTCGATGCGCGCGAGGTCCTTGTTATAGTTGAACCGCTGGACGATGTATTGCAGTCCCGAGGTGAGGATCGTCAGGAAAACGAGGACGAACTGCACAGAGGGGTTAGGTGATGGGGAAAGTGGAAATAAGGACACGAGGATAAAGGACGTACGCCAACGCCAGGGCGGTATCGCGAGTAGTAGTACCCTGTGCCGCGCCATTTCGGTACGCCGTTCTTATAGAAGAAATCATATCTATAAATTGTGTTCCGTCAGCACAACCCTCTAAAAAAACGAAGACGACATCGTCACTCACCGCTCCCTGCTCTCCTTCCTCCTCAAAATCGTCGAGATAACACCCAACCGCGCAAAGCGCTCATGAATACCCGGTACATCCGGGTTTTTGTCAGGGCTGCAAACACCGACTTATCAGAATCCCACTTTCCCCATTCCACATTGACACGGCATAAGAGGGGTAAACGCACTGGAGCAGCATGCTCTTCTTCCTGTACGCTTTCGCTATCTCGTTCGTGGATGCGGTGGAAGGGACGTCGAGCCACGAGTAGAACGTCGTGCCTTTGCCTTCGGCAGCTTCGATCTCACTGACGAGGTCGAATATTTCATGGTCTTCCTATCGTTTCAAACAACCTCTTTGAGTACACTACCGGTCGAGCCAGTCGATCATGAGGGCACACACCTTCTCCCAACTATAATAAAAGTATCCAAAATACAATCGAGAGTCAAAAACACCGTCAGAAATAGCCAGCGTGAAGAAAGCAAATTGAACGCACGCCAAGACAGTAGTGACCAAAAGCGTCAGGAAGGCGAGGAGGAACGCTGGTACTCTCATCTCTCACGCAATGGGGCCTACGGGCAGTCCAGTAATGGATACCGACGGGACAAGAAACACGAGGTCGGAAATGGAAACTGAGGAGGAAGGAGAGAGGAAGAAAGAAAGTGTGTATCGGAGCATTGCTGGCATTGTGGATGCCCGTGGCTCAGTGTGGCTGTGCAAATTTGATCAGCTCGCGTTGCGTTGCTTTTTTTGGTCGACCCGGTGTGTTTCTCTCTGTTCCCATATCTGCTCTCTCTCTTGTCGTCTCAGAATACCTACACCGCTGAACCTCGAACCAACATTTAAACTTTAAACTCTGAAACGCCCAAAATATCTTAAAAAACAATGGCAACCCCGCCGTACGGTGCGCCACCTCGTCCGCCACCTCGTCCCGGAGGAGCTCCACGCCCTCGGCCTCGCTCTGAAGAGGGAATGGAAATGAGAATCGACTTTTTTTTTTTAACATAATGAGACTTACTCGTGACACCTTCCGATACCAAGTGTATTAACGTAGAACCTCCTTTATGAACCATGACGACTTACCTCCAGCCACCTTCGGCCTGGGCAAGAATCGTTCGATTGGCAAAAGTTTGTCTCCACCGATGTAGACCTTATCGCCCTTCTTGAAACTGGAGGCCACCATTCCCTCGCCCATTTTGATTGAAAAATAGACTTCGTTGATAGGTCCGAGGATTTCGTCGACTTTGCCAATCGCTGTTTTATTTTGCAGAAATATGGGAGCATTGAAATACGGAACTTTGTCGGATATCGACGATGAGCAAAACATCTCATCTTCGACCGCATGCACGAAAGTGCCCATTTCTGAGATGAAGGGCTCAGTTAACCCAAGCGAACAGCGGAGTAAGCTCACCTAAAACCTCGTCAGGAGGGCCCATGTCCCGTTGGTAGAAGCCCCCTCTTCCACCTCCACGGCCTGCTTGAACGACAGAATGAGATTAGGTTTGTACGAGGAAAGAAAAAAAAAGACGAGCTTCCACCCCGACCGAATCCCCTTGAACCGCCTCGACTCATGTGTATTATTCTTTTTGGAGAAAGCAAGCAGCTGCCAGTGGCTGGGCCAAAATTGAGGAGATTGGTTCAGAGCAAGTTGTTAAGAGTTTGCGGTACGCGGTACGGCTCAATGCGCTTCCATCGATTACATAAGCGCTGTTTTGCTCCGTCATCAAGGATGATTTGAAGTCCTGATTACTGAAACTGAAAGCTTGACACAGTCCGTCAAGTATACTCTGATTGTATCTATTCTCGAATTACTGGAAATTAATCATAAATAAGGGATGGCATGCAGAGCGTTTGGATCCCGGGCTCCCCAAGTCAAATCGCAAGGCTTCCCAAGAAGAATTAACGTCGAATTGCAGTGTCTGGAGGGGCAGTCGACGAGAAAGATGTGTTGCTAGTGGTAATGTTGCTGAGACGTGGAAGGCGAATCTTGAGAGAAGGCGTAATCGATAATGAAGGAGAGGTGAGAGTGATAGTGGACGCTGGAGGCGTTGCATGACCGACAGTATTCAACTGTGTCTGTCTTGCTGGTGTTCTGACAGATTTCCTTGCTTCTCTTTCGGGTTTCTCAGATTTACCACCTTTCTCCTCCTTCGGCGATTTTCCAATTTCTCGCACGCTTTCAGAACCGTTCTCTCCGTCTGTGCATGGGGCCTCGTCGTCTCTGTTTTTCCGTTTTCTCCCCCTTTTCTCTTTGGTTTCCTTGACAGAATTGCTGTTTATTTTCTGTGCTGCTTGACGAGGGGCTCGAACAGTGCGAGAAACCTAGCAAGAGTTTAGTATTGTCAACCTGAGAAAGGTATAATAATGAGACCTTTGTCAATCCGCTAGAGGAGACTGTCGGACTTTGAGATGACCACGAACTAATGAGCGAAGGGCCATCAACTTCCTCCAACTGCGACATTATACGTAAGTTTTGGCGACCAGCAGGCTTCCGAACACAGCAAACCTTGACGTTCACTATCTTGCCTTTCGATTGGGCAGTGACAGCTGAGGGAGCTACAAGAGCGACAGCAGGAGAGTTATCTTTGCTGGGTTCCTCGCATCGCTTAAGGGAACTCTGTCGAAGCGAAGGTCAGTGACGTAATGCAGGGTGAAAGAGATCCATACGCGAGAAGAGATACTTGTGAGAGGTGTGTCGTTGTGCTGTCTACTCCGAGACCGCAGTTCCCGGTTGCTAGTTCTAGGAATGACGTGCTGAGAGGCTCGTCTCCGTCTGACGGCAGAAACTGTGACACTCGAAGAAGTGTTCGCTGACTCGCTTGCTCGGTTCACTGCGGGTCTGGAGACACCATTGACTGTAGGTTCGGCGGGCAAGGGATGCTATGAGGTGATCAGGTTAGATTAGCGAGATATGTGGCAAAGCCTACTTTTCGGGGACGCCCAACTTTATTCTTCATTACTGACGGTGGGTTATGAGGGTCGCAATCCGTCTGAACACCACAGTCGGAAGTTTTCCTCGGCTTGCCCTGAATGTGAGAAGTCTCAGACTGTCGCGCAGAAAGATCGCACAATAACTGGAGAATGTCGTCAGCCGTGTACAATACAACCTCCAGAAAGCCATTCACTTGTGCCGCGGAAAGCTCATCCAGTTCCCCATTAGACATCCGAGTAGATGATTGTACCGTGAAGTCTACAGAGCCGTCCAAAGAACTGAGCTCTGTCAAGGGAGAAGACACCCCGGACGTATCGTCCTCGTCTCTGTGATTAGTCAGTAAGCAGACGGAGTGCATTAGAGTGACACATGCCTATGAATATGCTCATCCCATTTATTGAGTTTATGCCAGAAATCGAGAATGATCGCCCTTTCCGGGACACGATAACGACGTCCGTTGATTAAGACCTCGTCTACCGGCACAGTGGAGCTGGGGATACTAGGCACGTATTCAGGATGGATGATGTCGATGTTCCCATTATTGAATTGGCGTGGCTTAGTGATCTCGATGGGAGGAGCGTGTTGTCGTGGAACGCGACGTTTCGGTGCCTGACAGTCAGGTTGGCCACTTGGATCACAAAGAACAGAACACGCAACACCTACAATAACCTTGTCAGCATGATTTGGACACATCCATTTCTTGTTGATGGGGGGCAATGCAGACAAAGGTGGATCAAGACAGTCGAGATGCCAGTGCAAGGTACAGTAGTCACATGAAACAATACTTTTCCACGCGTCAGGAGAAGAGGATTTGGTGGTAAATCTTCGGGCACGTTTTGCAGCAGGGGCCGTCGCAGGTAAGCTACTGGGGAGGGCCGACAATCCACATTGAAAGCACAGAACCGGCCCTCCGTTCCTATCCCGTAGCCGATAAGGATCCCGGTCTTCAACAAGGCCATGCCGACTGAACGGATAGATTTTATCAGCACAAGACCTTACCCAACACACAGAACATACTTTATGCGGGGTGGTTTTAGCTCTGAACTATCAACGTAGGCTCCCTTCGGACCAGTAGCAACTAGTCGGAGGTTAGTGATGCATGGTGTTTATAGGCTTCTAGCGTACCATCTTTGAAGAATATCCGTATTTCTTCGGGTAGCTGGTACTCCACAGGGTTTGATGTCTGCAGTTGGCGAATAAGAGCAGAGAGTAGTGATGGTGGGGGTTTTCGAGGAGGATGCTGAACGAAAGTCATTGTCACGTATCAACCCAGAATCGATGCGTAATCACCTTGCGGGCCAGACACGTGGGACAAAACCATCGGGCATCATCGACACCCTCCAAGGGAGGGTCGAGGCACCAAAGGTGGAACGCTCGAGGGCAGCCGTCGCAGTAGACTAACGAGCCGAATGAACGGCAAGCTGAACAATGATCCTCGTTGTTGAGCTGGCAGCCAGGGGTGAGCAAAAGAGGCAGGAAAGGGCAGAGGTCGGCGCACCAAGTTACTTGGGGGTTCAGGCGTGTTGAGAGAGAAAGACTTGGGCTCCTCCTTCACGCGGAGCGGAGGGGTCTCAACGTCCTTTCCTTTCCCCTTATCCCCCCGTTTTGCCCTCCCGTTTGACGTCGAAGAAGAAGGATCCAGTAGGTTGATGGATGAGTCTGACCTTGATATAAACCCGGTTTCTTCTTCCAAGTTAATGGTTCCCAGGTCCGAATCAACAGCGATAGGCTGCGATGTTGAGGTCGTTGCAGGATCCAGCAGTATCGAAGGATCCACACTAGCAGCATTCATGCCGCTTTGATTACGAGCAGAAGCTCGTTGAGCCCTCCCGGTGGCAGTTCTGACCGACAGTAGGAGCACCGCGAATGAATGAGGTTTCGTAAATGGCGTAAGGTCGAGGGGAGTAATGCACGATGAGCGGAAGTTTACACAGAAATGTCAAGAAAAAGCGCACCCTTTGTCCACTCTGGATCGCTTGGTGCGAGGCCCTTCATGGTCCTGTCCAATTAATGTGCCATGCATAAGTCCAGAATACGTCGACCCAGGATCAGATGTTGGAAGATAAGAATACGCCATAGAGGGTTTTTTAGGATCGCGCTTGAGAGTCATTTGCTGAACAGACGCAGCGGAGGGAGGACCCGGGAGAATTTCTGTAGCAAGACTGGCATCACCCTCAAGATGGGGTGGCTGGTGAACCGCCACGCCTGGCAGTAGGTATGCGGGCAGACTCGCCGTCGTGGCCATCCTCTCGATGGGAGGGTGCGAGGAAGCTTTAAAACGACGGCGACCGAGAAGAGAGTATTGGAACAAGCGAACAAATCAAGGTCAGGCACTAAGACCTGATAGCGAATGTTATTTCGACTTTGACACATTACATTCCTCCGCTTTCCTGTGCTACAAGCAATATCTTTGCACATTTTCTATTTTACTAAGAGCCTTTGCAGAACCGAGAATCCATCTGGCAGGCTGGTTTTTTAGCCCCAACCACTGCCCTCCAAAAAGAGTGGACTCTCCCTCCACCACCACCCATGGCTAATACCACTATCGCCGGCGCGCAAGCCATCCACGGGCAGAACCCACAGGTGAGGTCTCTCCAATATCGCGGATTATTCTCTCTGACTTGCCTAGTCCCTAGTCGAAACAGTGATTCGGAATCGGATATATGAATCAATATACTGGAAGGAACATTGCTTCGCACTCACAGGCAGTGTTATTCACAATTTCATGCGTTTCTTCCCACTTACAGAAGCTTTACAGCCGAATCGCTCATCGATAAAGCCATTGAAGTACGCTTTATTGGAGGTGTGTATGGGAATCAACGCCCAACAGAGTACCTCTGCCTCTTACTCAAGCTCCTCCAAATCCAACCTGAGAAGGAAATCCTTGTAGAATATCTGCGGGCAGAAGAATTCAAGTATGTTCTTATGTTTTATGTTTAGCGACTGCCTTCATTCCAATTGCAGATATCTTCGGGCCTTGGCAGCCCTCTACATTCGCATGACTTTCCGACCTGTTGACATCTACGAACTCCTTGAGCCTCTACTGAAGGATTATCGTAAACTCCGACAAAGGAACATGAGTGAGTTCTTTCTTTCTTTCCCCTGTACCATGACCTCCGTTCTCATTTTTTTTTCAGCTGGCTATTCGCTGGTGTTCATGGACGAATTTATCTACAGTTTGTTGACTGAAGAGAGAGTCTGTGATCTTATTCTCCCCAGGTTACCAAAGAGACAAACTTTGGAAGAGAACGGGGAGTTGGGATCGCGAAAAAGTCGCCTTCTAGCTGCTATGGAAGGAGAGAGCGACGTCGAAAGTGATAACGACCAAAGCATGGGCAGCCAGAGCAGATCAAGAAGCCTAAGTCACAGCAGGAGTCAAACCCGGACCCCAAGTATAGGTCGTTCAGAAAGTCGTGGACGAAGTCGGAGCCGGACTCCGTCCGGCACGGGGACAAGATATGTTTCTCGCAGCCCTTCCCGATCTCTTTCCCGCTCTCCTTCACCTGACAAGCCTCAGAAGCACATGGACGTCGATATGTAGCTATGAGCTATGACAGAAGAGTATGCCTTATGTAGACTTCATAGACTCCACAATGTACTTTTGCTCCTTCCAGCTACCCAACTCCTTTGCGAGCAGTTTCCATCGCTCCTCCACGAAAGGGACTTCTTTCAAAGACTCCAGCGTAGCTTGTGATATATAGCCGCGGTTTCGAGGATTCATGTACCAGACTTCGAGGGGGTGAGCTTCGATTATGACGCTCGGAAGGGACTCACCAATGTCTTCTCGTCGCGTTGGGGCGGCCGCTACTCTGTCCACGCGGCCTTCGACGCAGTCGCGGAGAGCAAGCGCGTTATAATATTTGCAAACTACTTTTCCACCATGCTTCTCTATGGCATCAATTGCACTCTTGCTAGCTCGAGAAATGACGATATGAATTGGTGGTTTGAAATGCTCAGCGCCCTGAAAAGAGAACTATTATTTCAATATTTGAAGAAAATCTGGAGGAAATACGTTTCCCAAGATCTTGATACCGTCGTGGGCGTTGTGCACACAACCGCTCAAGACAAGGTCGCGGGCAGTGATGGGGCTTTCCGGAGACGATGTAAGGCGCCCTTGATCGATCCAGTGCTGAATCCTATCCAGGTTGACGGATGCCCAAGTTTTTTCATTGCTTAAGAATACCATTTAACCAAATTCGAGCATTCTGATAGAGCAACTCACTGGTTCACGAATCCGCGTTTTGGAAACAGTTTAGTGATTGGCGTTTGACCACCTTCAAATCCTGGACGTATGCCAGGTCCGGAGCGAGACTTCTGTCCATTTGCGCCACGTCCTGCGGTTCTTCCGTAGCCAGATCCTTGTCCTCTGCCAACTCGCTTTTGCTACAGATTGCCTGCTGTCAGTTCCGCAGCGTGAAGAATCCGGGTAGGTTCATACATGTTGCTGAGATCCTGGAGCCGGCTTTAGGTTCGCTAGTGTAACACGCGCGCTGCGGAGTTTTGGAAACATGACGAAAGAAAAGAAAAGGGACGAAAGGGAAGAAATCGATTTCGGCTCATTACTTATGTAATGAGACGCGACCCATGTCCGAACGCTACGAAGCAGTCTTTTTTTTTGACTGCTCATCATGCCTGCTCGTACGCAAACCCCTCTAACTCCGGACGAGACCCTGGTACATGCCTCTGTTGGCCATGTGTTCGGCCAAGCAGCAGCCTCCGTCGCGAACCATCGGAAGAACTTCGTTGCGCTTCACAAAATCCACTTGGAACTTTCAGCATACAAAGAAGCAGTGAACAAGAAGGGGAATAAATTCAAGCTTACAGGAGAGCGTGTCTTTGAGAAAGCGTTTCATCAGATGTTCCTCAAGGTCGTTCCCCTAAAGAAGGGGGAGCCCTCAGCTGATCGCATTCTGAAATTCGTTGGTGGATACATCAAGTTCATCAATGAAAAAGGTGAGTGCCAATGCTGCAGTTATGCCATGCTAAACTGGGTCCTTGTACAGCTGCCGAAAACCAAACCCCTCACGACAACGATGACAATGACGACACTACAGCATCGCGCTTCACTGCGCATCTATTGAGGCTCTTGCTCAAAGGCTTTCTTTCAAAAGACAAGAATGTCCGCTGTCGAGTTTTGAATAGTGTGGCTGAAATGATATCCCATCTTGGCGAGATTGAGTGAGTTCGCCCTTTCTCCAGGCCCTTGAATATCCAATGCTGTCTATAGGGAAGACATCTACGCCGACCTCCGTGACGCACTTATTCAGCGTGCGACCGACAAAGAAATCAATGTAAGATACCAAGCCGTCGTGTGTCTGGCCAAGTTGTGCCACCCGGATGGGCTTGCGGACGATGAGAACGAAGACATGATGGTCAGCTTTCTTCTCAAAAGGCTGGCTCATGACCCATCGCCGTACGTCCCCTCTGCACCTTTTCTTTTCATTTACTGATCCCCAGCCTAGTGAAGTACGGCGCGCCATTTTGTACAACGTTCCAGTTAACCAACGGACACTTCCCGCCATCTTGGATCGAATGAGAGACACAGACACCACCACTCGCAAAGCTGTATACAGTGCAGTCTTGGAAAAGAACATGTCAAGTAAGACAGCCTCTGATGGATCTCGAGTTGGCACGACACACCCCAAGGCTCTGACAATAGATCAAAGAGAGTTAGTCGTTCGAAACGGATTAGGAGACAGGGAATTGCCAGTTAGGGCGGCTGCGGGAACCCTCATGTGGGCTTGGCTGAATGCTGATGTTGAGGGGCTTGAGGGATCCGACATCACCTTGTCTGCTGAGTTACTAGAACAGGAGCTGGTGTCCTTCTTGTCTCTGTTCGACCTAGTGGAGAGCACAGTTGCTGCTGATGCATTGTTGAGCGTCTTCGCTGCTAAGGTTGAAACTTTTGACAACCTTGAATTCAAGGGTAAGTCCTGGCCTTATCACTCCTTTCAATACTCATTCTCCCTATTGAAGATCATTATTGGGACAAGCTCATACCGGAGAAGGCATTCCTTGCACGGGTTTTTGTGGAACACTGCAAGAACAGCAAAGATAATGTTAGGCTTGAGGCCATGCTTCCTGTTGTCACGTCTGTGGCTTTTCGTATTCAAGAATCTTACAACCTTCACGTTGAACAAGAGTTCTTGCTCTCGAACCCAGACGTTGATGAAACTGAGAGAAACAACCTAGAAGATGAGAAAATGGCCAGGGAACTTGTTATGTCAGAACTTCTCAAATTGGCTGTTAATCTCGACTATTCAGATGAAACTGGGAGGAGAAAAATGTTCCAACTTGTTCGTGAGTTCTGTCTATTTCTGATGTTGTTTACTACAGTCAGCTGACAGTGCCATTCTCCATCATTCTAAGGTGATATGCTCCGACGAGAGTCCCTTCCTGAGAATGTCATGGCCCCCTGCCTTGATGTGATGCGAACCTTGTCCCCAACAGAACGTGACCTTATCCGACTCGTTGTTGAAACTGTCCAAGATTTGAGGGATTCTGTTCATGATGATGCCGAAGAGGATGAAACTGTGGCAAGTCGTGAATCACCCTTCGTCAACTCCTCACCTAACACCTTTTCCAACCAGCCTGCAGATCCGGATGCTAGCTTTGAGGAGAGCCAACTGAAGGCCAAGCCAGCTAGGAAAGCGATTGAGGACATGTCACCAGAACAAAGAGCCCGTGTTGACCGGGTCGATTTACGATGCCTTTCACTCTGCATTGGTATGCTTGAACGTGTCAATAGTGTTCGTCTCTCTTTTGCCGTTGTCCTAGTTTTGGATGACCATCTTTGTTTGGTTAGACTTTTGAGGAGAATCTTATCCTGGATGGTGTCCTAAGGGAGTTAATCATCCCATCTGTTCAAAAGAAAGACGCAGTGTTTCGAGAGAGGGGTTTAAAAGCTCTTGGGTTGTGTTGCCTCATTGCAAGGGTATGTACATGCATATTGAAAGCTGAAAGACAAAACTTACTCAGACACCCCCAGCAATTGGCTACCCGGTCAATTGGGCTTTTCATGAACCAGATCCCGTCTTCTCCCATCAACATCAGACTTACTCTCGTGCAATCTCTGTTTGATATTTTCATGGTGCATGAGGACGTTGTGTTCAAGAAACAGGAGAATAATGTAATGTTCTTTCATGACTATGCTTTGTCTCTTCTCTTTTTCAAGAATTACTTTCTCATCTTCAGGTGGAAGCCCTGACAGCCTTCCTGTTGACACATATTGAAACTGAACAAGATCCAAAAGTTAAAGCAACCTTTTGTGTTGGTGCAACGAAGCTAGTATTGTCAGGAATGGTCACGGATGTCAATGTAAGGAACAGTATTTGTCCGCTTGACACCAATCTCATATCCCCAAGGTTATCAAAAATCTCATCAAGGCCTATCTATCCCCCATTACTGCGGACAACCAAGAACTGCGGCAGTGTCTCTCTTTCTTTCTGCCAATGTACAGCCAGTCTTCCCCTTCAAATCAGAAATGCATGAGTGATGTGAGAAATATTCCAAATTCCTGATACACCTGTTCATTTTCCCATTGCATTCAGATTTTCATCCACGTCTTCTTGGATGTTTGTCAGGACAGAAAGGAAGCAATCGGTTATGATGATACACCACCAGTAGTAGACTCTGAGCGAGTCGCTGACATGTTTTTGCAATGGACTGACCCATTGCAATTATCCCATGCAATGTCAGTAGCATGACTGTTGAATGTCAAGTTTGAAACTCATGACCCTCCTCAGTGATGCAACAAGCTCCAAAGCAATGAAAGATGAAGATGAATGTGTTCAGCTAGATCTGGCTGAAAACATTCTCACAACTTTGTTTGAGAAGGATCTAAAAGTGACAATTGAAAGTGAGGCTCCATCATTCAGTTATGTAAGCGTAACTAATCCTCCCCATAGAAGAAGACAAGCAAATTTTATGCAAGCTTCTCAATAAGTTGCATATACCTGACGTGGTTGACGACTACAGAATCCGATTGTTGAAACTCCTCATGGACAATTTGCGCACTGTGAATGGCATCTGGTGGCCAATCTGCAAATAAGCTAACCTTCTGTACAACAGCGCCGACCTTTGAGGGACACCGTCTCCAAAAATGCTTGGCCAAGTTTGAAGCCACCATCACAAAGAAGTTCGAGAAACAGCTTGAACATTTCAGTGAAGAGGAGTTCCGAAAACTGAATGAATTAAACGACCTCTTCCAGTTCTTGGATAGCATCATTCCCCTTGATGATGATGAATTCATTGACATCGATGTCCCCAGAAAGGGAAAGAAACGGTAAGGACAGCGTAATTGAATTAAGAGCCTTTACTAATTCAAAGTAGACGCTCAGAGAGCGTCAATAGCACGACCACTGAGGATAGCGGTGCAAACTCTCCTCTTGAAAAGGGGAAAGGACGACGACCATCAAAGTTAGCGCTTCCCGTCCACATCCTACGCCCTCAATTCATTGATACCACAGGCGGGCTCGACCTTCTACTTCGGAAGGGGACAATGATGGTGAAGACAATCACTCCACGGGCCAGCATAGCTATGGTCCTGCCCTGCCAACGAGAACGCTGCCCAAGCGAGCGGCGTAGGCCATTCTATCGTCTCCTGCTTCTCGAGTCTTACAAAAGGTTGATAGGGCCGGAAAGAAACCGATCCAAGTCATTGTGATCAGTTCTGACAGCGACGAGGATGAAGGAAAGTCGCGAACCAGATACAAAGCAAAATCCGGGTAGGTACTCGATATCTATACTTGCGTTGCATGCTAGATTAACTCCGAACAGAGTGAGGTTCCGACCTTCAGTGAAAACAGAAGAGGCACAATTGGACGACGAGATCAGTGCCTTACTCAGCAATAACGCTCGTAGCCCAAGTGTCACTGAGACTCCATTCGACTCGATAATGGATGACTCTGCAGAAGAGGAAGATGAAGTCAACGAGTCTCTTCTCGTTCAGGAGCAATCTTAGGCTATTTTGTGAAGTGCTGCTCCGTAAAGTGCTGTTTCGATCTACACCACTAGCCTTGTCATTTAAGCATTGTAGAACCATATATTGCAATATCCAATTTATGTATGCACTTTACGTTTGAAATCGTCACGTTGACAGTCCGAAAAGAATACCAACAGTGAGTGTGGATATCAAACAATGGACGGTTCTGCTACTAATATCACACGCATGAAGCTTCCAAGGCACAGCTGTGAAATAAAACCAATCAGATAAGCTATCCGCCAACCACTCGCTGTTGTGTTCTTGTTGATCTGCGGGAATCAGTACAGACAGAAACGAAGGATCAGGAATATTGCATAAAACATAAGTTACTTAGCCTTGAACTTGACCCATGGTGACTGATACTCGCGTATGACTGCCAACCCAGGATAGAGAACCGAAGTGTTTCCCTGAACCAATTACCGAGTCCGAGATCGCTTAGAATCTATAGCAAGTTAGAATCCAGAAGAAAAAAGTAAAGGAGACCCGTACCGGGAGAACTAGGACCCTCCCACACATGAATTTCGTCACATCCTTCGCCATTCGATTCAAATTCGTCAAAGCTTCTCTTCGAGGTCTTACTCGAAAGCGTGACCGAACTCTGGTTCGATGCTGACGGCGTGTTGTCTTCATCCCATCTTGCGTCTAGATCGCCTTCTCTGTCGAGGTCATCATCCCAAGCCTCTCCATCGAACAGAACAGGTCCGAAGGGAACCTCAGTCACTGCACCGCCAACACGATCTGCATCTCTATCTCCCTCTACTGGTTCAGGTGATTGGTGAGAAACTGCATCTGCTCCCATTGTCAGCCTCAAACCGTGAGTAGAGATTGCTGGTATCTACCTGGTAAAGATGGGCCCTGGTCGTCGTTTCCCGAATTATCATAAACGTCTCTCTCGGCTTCTGTGGCTACAGCGGCCTGTTCCGGCGGAGAGTCTAGGTCTAGGACAGATAATTCAGTATTGCAGATAGCGACGACGAACGAGATCGCATACCAAGTGAATCCCCTTCTCGACCCACTGTTTTGTCGTCCACAGTTCCAGTTCCTATTAAATAAGTGTAAACACGAAAGTAAGACTCGTCTTGAGACGGAACATACCTAAAGGACCAAGGGCAAGAGAGTTCTCAGGTCGTGCCCTCTCCTCGTCCTGTCGTGTCACCGCTTGGTCTTCCTCCCCGCTGGCATCGTCATGGTGTTCCTCTGAACCCTCATAATCCCCGTGCTCGTCATCGTCGTGCTCTTCTGAGTCCTCGTAATCTTCGTGGCCTTGCTCGTCATACTCGGGCCACTCAGGACCCACCTCGTCTTGGTCAGGATACTCTACTTGCTCTTTTCGAACCCCGCCGTCCTCTGTCTCCAGGTAGACCACAGGGTCCACCCCTACTGGGTCTTCATGCTCTTGGGACTGTGACTTTGAGCTTGAGCTTCTGATTTGTTCTGAAGCCTCTTCGTCGTTGAATGGGTTTCCATTGCTGAACTTGGCTTCAAGGACGTCCAACTCAACCACGGAGGGGTCTGATCCTTGATCCTCTATTGAATCGGGTTCCGCATTTTCTTGCCGGTCTCCTAGTGATTGTTGATTGTTTGTGGTGTCGTGCGGAAGTCGAGCCTCGTCATCAGCATTTGACGCCTCAGATTCTGAATGATCGTCGCCGAGATCATCAGTGATTTTCCCAGCTCTTTCTTCTTCATCTTCGTATTCTGGCTGTGGTTCAGACGTCCTGTGTTCTTTGGTAGCTTCTGAGTAATCCAGATCATCCGCCTGTGCCCCCTCTCGTGCACCTTCTTTGGGACGTGACAATGCTGTCGGGTCCACGCCTTCCAGGCTATCGTGTGGCAAGTCCGGCTTCTTAAACACAAATTCTGTTGACTTCGCTTGCTCTGAGCAAGAATCCGATAAGCAAGAATCGGAGCTGACGAAACTCAAAAACCGACCGTTGTCTATTGCATCGACGCTTGTGGTCAAGTCAACAGATGGCTGGCCAAGCTCCAACTGACCTATATTTTCTTGTAGATATTGATATCGCGCGATAAACCTAGGAGTTACGCTATGCAATTTCATTCTGAGTGGTCCGGCTATTCCATATGCATCATGGAGGACGTTGAGGTCATGCAGTGTAACTTCCCTTGCATATGCATTATCCTGGACGCAGAGCATCAGAGACCAAAGGAAGTATCTGAATGTCAGAGACGTACCTCGCTAATAGGTAACGACAAATCAATGGCATCGAGAACAAGTTCAGAATCTGCGAGATGAAACTTAGACTGTACGTGTTGCTCTTGCCGTAGAGTTTCAAAAACGGTGGACAGAGGTTCGTAATAAAGAGTTGGTAAATGTTGAAGAAGGACGCCCTTCATCTGAATGTTTGTCTCAGAAGTGGGAGACCCGTTAGACAGATCGTTGAACAGGGTAAATTCGAAAACTTCGTCGGGAGCCACCGCCAACAAAACGGGTGGAGGAGGATCAATATAAACTCCTTCAGAAATTTCGTGGGGATCACCAGTCGATTGGGCGGAAAGATGATCAACGGAGCCCTCTTCTAGGTTGCCATGAAGCGTTTCCTGGCGTTCGGCAGTGTTGGGAAGCGGTGGAGAGGGGGAAGGTAGAATGCTAGCCACTGGTTCATCTGCTAATCCCAGAAGCTCGGACGAGGGGAGCGTCTCCTGCACTACTTCATATTGTTCGGGATGCGGGTCCTCACGATCGGCAGCCAGAACGAATGGGTCAAAGTGGTGGTTTGTAGTGTTGCTTTCTATCTCATCAGGGAAGGTCGCACTCGAGGTCGCTGGTTCCGATACCGAAAGTGCATGGCGCTCGGGAAGAGCGAGATCAGTGGTAACTTCGACGCCTGGAACTACTTCATGTATTGAAGGAGAATGGTTCGGTAACGAGGCATGCGAAGGAGGCTCGGGTAAGACGACTTTGTTGATATCTGCACTCTCTTCAAGATGAGCCGAAGGATGAAGAAGAGCAGGTTGCGCTACTTGGCCAGACTCTGTAGAAGGAATAGACGGGGAAAGTGCTCTGGACGCATCATATACCTCGACGTCAACGAGGTTGTCGTCTTCATGCAGGTCTTCACCGTCACCCATCTCGTATTCGACGTTTGGAGTTTCGATTAGTGGTTCCATATCAATTTCTATTGTGGCATCTTCTCTTTCCTGGGAATAGAAATCGGTTTTCATTGATACATGGGCGTCCATGTGGTGGCCTTCAAAGTTGTCGACTTTGAGAGGTACGTCCTCTTCCATCTTCGCTTCGTCTGGAAACCATTGGTCAGATGAGGAGGGATGCATTGAAATGTCGGTATCAGCTGGGTAGTCAAGCATTTGCATGTCGTATGATTCGAGCATGGCGGACATAGCAGGTTGTCGAACATGTAGCTAAGCGTCGAAGAGTGGCGCCTGCGCCGCTGAGTCCTGACTGCATGGATGTCGGATTACGTAACACACGAGAATTTCTGAAACCCCCTGAACTCTAGCGCCTTGCCTTCCGCTAACCTCTGATTCGAAATGGGTCGCGGCGTCCTTCTTACTTCCAATCTCCCCCAGCTACAGAATCTGATAAAGCGAGACCCAGTATCCTATAAGGAAGAATTCCTTCAGCAGTGGAACCACTACAATAGTATCCAGCAAATTTTCAAAACGAATCCCAATGAGCAGGCCCAACATTACAAGGAACTCGTCAACTTCATATCTCAGGTGAATTCTTAAGCTATCTGTTTTCCCTCTTAACTGAAGCCTGTCATAAGGTGGCTACATGCTATCCTCGCGAAACAGCGGAATTCCCTTCGCAGCTATCCTCGCTTTTGCTCCAGAGTTATGGCGTTCTTTCACCGGACACCCGTAAAACGCTTGTACAGAATCTTGTAATGCTCCGCAACAAGGATGTTATTTCATCCATAGAGTGTGTGCTACAGTTCCTTTAGGATTTGACAAGGCTAACTGATACAAGGCTGCTGAAGTCACTGTTCCCGCTCCTTCCCCGTACATCCTCTTCCTCCCTTCGATCTTACATCCGCAAAACCATTCTTTCCGAAATAAAGGTCGCGAACCTACGTTCTCAAAATCACAAGCTCAACAGAGCCGTCCAAGCCATGCTTTTCGGCATGGTGGAACGGGGAATGTCTGCAGAAGTAGTCGGTGACAGGGGGAAACTTCGAGCCATGAATACACCAACGAATGATCAAGATAGCCACCACGTTGACGAGGCCATGTGGGCAGTGATATTGACAAAGGAACTTTGGAAGAAGGGCGTCTGGTAAGTTGTATCTAGTTGCCTTTCAGTCATACCTTTGACATTGTTCAGGACCGACGCAAAATCAGTATCCATCATTGCCCAAGGATGTTTCCATCCCATTACAAAGGTGCAAAGTGCATCATTGTATTTCTTTCTTGGGAGCGAAGAAAATGAAGATTCGGAAGATGAAGACGACGATGTACGCTTCTCCCTCACTTTTCTCCATCTATCACCGAGGTATTTTTCTCTAGAATGTGGAAGTCAAGGCGCTTCATCATAGACGTGAAATCAATAAAAAGACGAGAAGTGTAGATAAGAAACTACGGAAACAGCTCAAAACGGCCAGAAAGGTATGTCCTATCTATTTTTCTTGATGCATTCAACTTGAATCTTGTGTTTTAGAAATCGCACAACAAAGGCCCGACACTGGCGAATTTCTCAGCCATTGAACTGTTACATGACCCTCAAACGTTTGGAGAGAAACTTTACGATATGCTGAACATCTACGACAAGCGCTTCTCTTTGGACCACAAAATTCTCATCATGCAACTGCTGTCTCGCGTCATGGGGTCCCATAAACTATGTGTGCTTGGCTTTTACACATATATTATGAAGTACCTCGTCTATCGACAACTGCGCGTACCCAGTATCCTCGTTGCCTTGGCCCAATCAGTACATGACCTAACTCCACCGGATGCTATAACACCTGTGATACGAAAGCTTGCCCATGAGTTTGTCCATCCAGGTGTTGCAAGTGAGGTCATCGCAGCAGGACTCAATGCTATACGGGAAGTCAGCAGAAGACAGCCATGGGCAATGGAGGAGGATCTGCTCAGTGACTTAATCGAGTATAGGAAAAGCAAAGACAAAAGCGTGACTGCTGCCGCTCGGGGTCTGCTCAGACTATATCGTGATGTTAACCCGAATATGCTCAAACGCCGAGAAAGAGTCGGCTCGTCTCGTTATGCTCAACTGATGCGACCTAACGCCTCTTTTGGCAGGGCAAAGAATCCGCTCTTGGACTTGCTACTGGCAGTGCTCCTTTACCTTACGGACATAGTGCTAAAGCGGCCGTCGACATTGAAGGTCTTTCTGTGAGGAATACTTCAACCCCCACCTCGCAAGATGTTTGCTCACTAGGCGATGATTTCTAGCTCTTGGAAGACCACTTGCAGAAACTCCGCGAGGAAGAAGGCATCAATGGAGAGGACAATGAATCTATGTGGCGAGGCTGGGACGTTGATTCCAATGATTCGACTGATAGCTCAGACGAAGATGAGTGGATGAATGTCGGTTCTGACACCGACAATGATCTCGTCATAGACGACAGTGACGATGAGAATGATGAGAAGAACGATTCCACTGAGCAAGCGGAAGCACCGAAGGAACAAAGTGTTTCCACGTTGGCCACGACCAAGGCAAGGCCCTTCTACCCTCTGTGTTTAAGTAGCCTAATCCGTTCCGCCTTCCCAGATCCTAACGCCAGCTGATTTCGCGTTACTCAATGATCTGCGATTGCAGGCAGCTGCCAAAGCTGTGGAAACGACAGGTGGTAGCAAGGCAAAGCGGAAACTTGCTGAGCTGGAGGCTGCCGCGAAATCATGCTCTGCTGACCAAAATCCACAAGACGAATTTATTTCAGAAAACGACATTCTCGGCCCTCGTAAGAAGGCCAAAGCCGACTATGCTGAGCGAATGGCTTCTATCCAGAAAGGACGCGAGGGACGTAACAAATTCGGGTCCTACAAAGGCAAACAAAATAAGGCCATGCCCAGCAGCTCAACAAACCGAGAGAAGGCTAGGAACAAGCCTATGATGATGATGGTCAGCAGTGGAGCCGTCAGGAGTAAGAAGAAGGCCTCTTTGAGGGAAAAGCAGCAAAAGCTTCGGGCACATATAACGAGATCCAAAAAAGCACATCATTGAAAACCCTTGATTTTGTGTAGACTAGCACCTCGAATGTGAATGTCTGTTACGGAGATTGCTGCATAAACGTTCAGCACCTGATGGACATCCATGTCAATTTTAGCCGAACAAATCGTCCTTCCAGATCGCTACTCCCATGACAGTAGCACCGAAGCCAAAAAGTGGGATACCTATCATATACCAAACGAGGATACCAACGAGCTGCATGGCACTCTGGGCAAACCAAAGCAAGGCCAGAGCCGTTGCCGAATATGCAATGAGAATGTCCCACTTCAAGAATTCGAGAACATGGACGTGCATATCTGCAGCGTGGTCAAGGGGTGACAATGATGGGATGAGGAATGCCTTCGCCTGGCCGATGTTGCCCAAGAGAGGCCAAATTGTTGAGATGTGGACAGAAGAAGAAACGAGGAGGCAGCCCAAATATAGGACCTGCATGGTCCTAAATCCTGAATGTGAATACTTCGAGGTGGGTCTGAATTGAAGGTGGAGGAACTGGGCAATGGAAACATAGGCGGGATATGGCTGCCACAACGCAATAATTGAAGGGTCGTCCGTCATCAGCATGGCTACGGATGGTATGGCCGCACCGATGGTGATACCGAAAACGATGGCTTCTGCTTCTGCCTGTTTGAAGGAACTGGATGGATAGGTTCGTGTTTTCTTGACGCCTCCGGTCATAATGACCGTAAGCCAGTACAATGGAAAGACTGCGCCAACAGTCGCCACCTGAGTGAAGATACCCCATATTACGGGAAACGCGAGAAATAGACTTTGTCCGGTACGGCACGCCTCAACTGCGGGGAGCAATACCAATGGCGCGCCGATTCCGATTCCGTATGTCAAATAGGACAAGGACTCCTCAGAACCCATGAGTATTTGGAAGAATCTGATGAGGGGGCAAAGAATACGATCGAGGAGCGATACGCCAGTGTATGGCGGGGGATAGGCATATGGAAACGAGGTTGCGGATGGCACAAAGCCAGGGAGACAATGCCCAGCCAGCCCATCACGCAGACCAGCGGATTTGAGGCGTCCAAACATGACGTTGAACGCAAGCGCAGTTAACGCAGGAAACGCCACGAAGGGAACTACATAGCCTGTCATTGGTGAAAATCAAGTGAGTGCAGGAAATCGACAGAGATGGCAGCAAACCACACCTTTTAACAGCCTTTTAGGCATGATTTGCCTTTGACCGTGGTGCACTGAGTGTGACTCAGAGTTGGTTGGAGACTTATGCCGAGTCGTCGCAAAATTGGCCAGTGCTCCCGCGTCTGTCCACAACGAACGGTGAAGGTGAATACAAGTGAAGAGCAAGGATGTCGGTACAGATGAAGGGCCGTTATGGTAGAGGGCAGAGTCAGAGTCCCAGTTGAAGCAATCGTGTTGGTGACAGGTTGAACTGACCGTAGTGCCGCTTTGGAACGGCAAACAAGAAGCCGACTCCCGAGTATCCAAAAAGGCAATTGTGATCACTTCACAGTACATCTTCTTGCCGACGTTCACCAGTGCTTATATGCCAAAATCCAGGAAGCGGAAGACCCCTATTGCCTCACAGGCTTCTCATACCCCGTCAATCGAGGCTCAGTCTTGCCGTAACATCATTCGAAAATTCCACGTCCTTTTGAAACAGCGCCGACAAGTTGAAGACAGTCGTTCCCTCGTTGTTGGACATGAAGGGGCTCTTGCGAACATAGAAAGAGAGATAGAAGAGCTAGGTGGTCTTGAAACATATCAGCGTATGTCCGTGCTCGGTCAGCGGAACGAGCGAGGAGGAGGAAGTGAGAAGATCTTCATTGGTTGGATGAAGGAACTGCGCCTCCACAAGAAGTCGGAGAATCATGGCAAGCTAAGGTACGTGTGCCCATTCATATATTATATTCTACTCGAATTTCTCCCTGACCTGACTTCGTTTTCAGGCTTCTCGAAGTCGGGGCTCTGATGCCCGATAATTATCTATCGTGTTCCAAATGGATTGACAACACCCCCACGGACTTGCATTCACGACATCCGCAAATCATTGAGCAAGATTTTTTGCAAATCAATGCGGAGAAGAATACTGCCATCTGGGATGCAATTAGCCTTAGCCTTGTTCTTAACTTCGTGCCGATACCCGAAGACCGCGGTGAGTGGCTTTCTGTCAACCTTGCGTGGCCAACCATCTGTTGCTCTGCTAATTCTTTAGCGTGGCTTCGACGACAGGGTGCATGCTTACTCTTGCACATCAACTCCTGCGTGAAGATGGCCTTTTATTTCTCGCAGTAAGTACCAATTTGACATCTCCGACGCTCCTGCTCAGTCGTTTCCCAGCTTCCGCTACCCTGCGTCTCAAACTCCCGCTATCTCACGTTTGATCACTTAAAGTCTCTCATGGAGTCGATCGGTTTTTCGCAGATACGTGAACGATGGCAGAAAGGCGGGAAAATGGGTTATTGGCTCTATCAAAAGCGCAAGGGATTGTCAAGCACCTCACAACATCCCCTGGATCGGAAAGTTGTTCTCCGCCAAGGTGACAGAAACAATTTCGCTATCATGGTTAAGAGGTAGTCCATGTCGACGTTGTTAGCACCTCAACAAACCGTCCCAAGCTACCACGGAATGTTGATCTCCTCTCTTCGATCTCGACCAATGGGGCTGACAGGTTTCTCTGCAGTCTGGATTTCATAATGGGTCGCTATGTAATGGACGGCATCCTACAGGATATCGCACAGTAGTATGCGTTCCCGAGGCAGTGGTCACTCGTCTACGCCACACTAGAGGGCACTCATGCCACACACATCGTTCAACCCTGGTACAAATCGCCTACCTTGTTGGACAGGTGTGGGCATTGCACAGTAGACAAATACATAAGTACCATATATTTCCCTACAACTACGGGGAAGCCAAGTGGTGAGGTGATGCGAATATCTAAGTACGCTGAGTAATGAGGTCTCAAGAGCGACTGGGAAGAGCTGGGAAGTGTGGGAGCCAAGATGGATGGATCATCTTGAATCCTGCGGCCACTTATGTCCAGTTGCCGTACGCCCGCCTACACTCTCTCTCAGAATTCAACATCCATCATATGCGACCTTCGTTGAGATGTCTGCAAGCAGCAAGCGCAGCTGTAACGTCGCGTAGCAAGAGCACGAGTTTCATTGGGCTTGGGCAAATGGGGTATCAGATGGCCTACAATCTCTTTTCGAAGCAATACCTTCAGACCAACGATGCCTACTTTGTCGTTTGTGATGCTCTACCGGGCAGCGCAGTGGCCTTTCGCGAAAACTTCTCTAAACAGTACCCAGGCGCACAGATTAACATTGCGAACACACCCGAGGAGTGAGCATCATCCTTTATTCCTTGTCAGTACCTCATCTGTATGCTATCAAGAGCCGCCCGTGCGTCGAGTCGGATCGTCACTATGCTCCCGTCGTCCCCTCAAGTGAAGACGGTATATACTGGATCGATCATTCCAACTCTCCACAAAGTGCATGGCGTGAACGCCAATGAAGAAACGCTCTGTATCGATTCAACTACCCTCGACGTCGAAGTGGCGCGTCAAGTTGCGTCCGGCGTCGCTGAGACGGGCGGAAAGATGATAGACGCGCCGGTGTCTGGTGGTACGCCTTCTCTTCAATCAAGACTCCTGCAGGCAAACCTGTTGTCTGTACAGGCGTCACTGGAGCCAAGGCAGGCACCCTATCCTTCTTAGTCGGCGGCACAGAGAATGCGTTCGAGATGGCACACCCTGTCCTATCCCTCATGGGCCAGCGAATCATCCACTGTGGACCATCTGGAGCTGGGCTTGCAGCCAAGATATGCAATAATGTGAAGCATTTTTCGTCCATGGTTGTGACACCCTTGCTCATTCGGAATTCCTGTCGCAGTTGGTCTTGGGGGTTCAGCAAATCGTGGTAGCTGAAGCGATGTTATTGGGACAATCACTCGGCCTCGACCCCGCCATCCTGGCGTCCGTTATCAACAGCAGCACAGGAGGTTGCTGGGCATCTTCAGTCAACAATCCCGCTCCTTCCGCTCTTCCTGAGAAGTCGCCTCCATGTGAAAGAGAATATGAAGGAGGATTCGCGACTGCCCTCATGTTGAAGGTGCGGACTTGAATTTTCTTTACCCTGACTTCTTGTGTCTTATCACTACTTATCACTTCCTACCCTCTTCCAGGACATGGGTCTTGCCAGTGATGTTGCTTCACAGACGAAGAGTCTCTTGCCGCTTGGAGAAGCTGCAAAGCAGATTTACTCCACGGTAATCGAAAAACAACCTGAGCTGGCAAGGAAGGATTTCTCGTCTGTCTACTGCTTCCTCAAAGACCAAGGTAGTCTCCGAACTCAGTAAACACGACTACAGCCTCTCCCAAATAAAATCATTTTCTTCCTATTAATTACCGTTCTGTTGCGTAGCTCAGAGACGTATCATCGAGACGAAGAAGTGATTTCTCAGTGATGGCTCTCAATGTGCTGTAGTGTTGGGAGTATGGTCCACATGATTGTCAGTGCAAGAAAGCACTTGGGATCTGCAACGAAACAAAGGTCTTCGGCCTAGACATTATTGAGAATGGGCTCCTGCATCAGGGGCTCTGGTAATGGCGCACGCTGCGGAGTGAAAATAGAAATGTGATCCAGGGATCTGCGACACTCTACTGGACGAAAGCGGGGCGCGTATCCCACAGAACACCGTCTTGCCACATAGAGATACCCAACACTGCCGCACTATCCCAAGCAAAGGTATTGCGACTAGATACCACACCACAATGGCAATGAACTCCTGGACAGTCTCTACATACCAGAACATCGTCAAAGCGAAAGCCGTGTAGCCAAGCACGAAATTCTACTGCACTGAGAAATGAAGCACCGCAAGATCGATACTCGCCGAACTGCTTGGGGGTGTCCTGGAGGGCACAAAGTACTTGATGAAGTCTTCGGTATTGCCTTTATATGGCCGAAGGATTAGGATGTGGGAGGACGCTCTGTCAGGAATACGAGGATGTACAGTGCCCGTATCGTCGAATAACCTAGTTGGCCGACTATCTGAAGCACAAATAGGCAGCCTGTGCGAGGGCGATGATCGCCGGATACCATTGCCAAATGTCAGTCATGAATGGCTCGTCGACAATGAACATAGCCCAGGACCTCCCATTACCATGCCAAAGCCAAAAGACTCGGCTTGGGCTTGACTGAACGAGCTGGCGTTGTGAAGTTGTGGGTTTTTGTGACGCCTCCTGTCATGACAAACAAAAGGCAGTAAACTAGGTAAGTTGCGCCATACGATATGAATTGCGTTGATAGAAGCCATCGGATGATAGGGTAGAAAAGGATGTGGGTCTTCCTGTGTCCTTCGAGTACGCTAAATAGAGTATAGGGTGCCCCGACGCCGACGAAATACTGAATGAAAGGCATACGGGTGAGAGCGCGTGGAAGAACACGAGCAGTCCGCAGAGCCCCTTCTTGTCATCGGGGAGGGGGGATCCAGTGAACGGAACTAGGAAATTCTTGGACGACAGCCAGGTGTCCTTGCCTGTTGGAGGACGTTCGCAATAAGCGTTGATCCCAGAGATGAGGCCGCCTGCGGCAAGGTGCCCAAACATATATTTGACAGCACAGACACTCATACACATCCACATACCGAAGGGATTTCATGACATGAGAGGAGAACGCAAGTGTACTTGGATGGCGGTGTTAATCTCATGGGCATGTTTCCACTTCTGAGGTTCAAGTTACGTACTTACCTAGACGTACATACCTACTTCGGCAAAACAAGTATAACGAACGGGACTGTATTCAAGGAGATGAAAGTGCAAATGGGGGGCATTGATGCACCAGTTATATTCAACCTCGAGCGTGGTGTCGCCTGGTGTCGCCCGACCTCGGATAGACGGTGACGAAGGCTGATGCGGCGACTCCGGGTTTACCATGATTGCTGGCTACACTCGCAATCTTAAAGGGCTGATGCCCCGGACAAACAAGTACAAACAAACTCTTGCTGCGGAAACTGAGCCGGTCGATGTAAAGCTCCATGTAGACTATTTATATGCCATAAAATAAGTTTCTTCCCTTTAGAGACCTTTTTGTGATGTTCTGGGACATCCCCTCATGCTGCCACAGGCCGGATTTTTCCCCGAGTCTGCATTATACTCTACGTCCATAGAACACATTCCTCAGACTCAGAAAAAAAATACAAGGTAATTACACGGGCCCAGGAGTTACTTTCAGTGAATAATATTCTGTTTTGAGATAAATTCGCGAACTAGGATGGCGCAGCTGCCAGCTAGCCCCCCCGCTTCCGCGGTTACTTAATTACATAATGTATGTTGATGGATACCAGGATTTCCCTCAAACCTTGCCCGAAGGTTCTCGTCTCGACATATATCCCTAGGTCTTTGTCCTCTGGACAGTCGGAGGAGCCACCATGGCCACTGACTCTACAAAGCCATCTGTTCTGATCTTTGGTGACTCTGCCTAGTTTGCGGCGAAAGCGTTCTCTAACAAGGCCTCAGGTGGTTTGAATACCTGCTCCCGTGGTTTGGCCGCTTTCCTAGTTCCTTTGAAGGGTGAAGCTCTGGTATCTGTAAGTGTCCTCGATTTCGATATACGCGTGATAGTGAATTCACCACTCCCTCAGCATCTTCGTATTGTTGATAAATACTCCGTTCATCCGCCAACTACGTGCGTGCTCCCTCTTAATAATATTGTACTATTGTCGAATTGGATCTCGGGATCTGGATTCTTCAGCTACATCGGACGCGAATTTACTAGAGTTCTGGAGAAGTCTGAGGTGGAATATCGTCAAGCTAACTTGACTGTTGCTGGTAGGCTAAGTCTTTACTCATCTGCCGCAACGAACTCAAAAGAGATTCCTAGCTGCCATCCAGTCCGCTTTCGATCCTCCCGAGGGAAAACCGGCTTTTGACTACGTCTTTGACTTCACCGGCGAAGTACGATATGATCGCAGCGAATTGGTCAGTCATCATCTTCATCGTGCTTCGTGAATGATCGAATGTTATCAGATTCAAATCAATACAACTTTCGGTGTAGCTCGCCTACTAGGATTAGAGGCAGCAAAACGCAAAGTCAAGGCGTATGTTAGGATACAACATCCTTTTTATGAGACTTCTAGCAAGATCGCGGCTCTCGAGAAGGATGATATCAAGCCAGCAGAGACATTAGGGATTTGGTGGCATGAGACTCTCCGAATGCTGGCCTCCATACAAGAGTGAATAATCCTTTCGTCAGCTCTGTTTCTATGCTGACTGATACCACCTTCAGTCTCAACTTGGTCATTCTCCGTATTGGATTCGTTTATGGCCCTTATACCAACTTCGGGAACAGTATGTCCCTTCTCATGAAGTTTAATCAGGCATATTCACAACATGATCGTCTACAGTTACATCTGCCATCACTGTCGCCTCTGTTTATGGTTACCTCCAGAGGCCTATGAAATCCTTGTAAGGCTACCAACTACGTTCACACTGGTTTGCTAATGGCATTTTAGATGGGGACCAGGAAAGAACCCCACATATTCAGTGCATGTGGACGATGTGGCTGGTGCCGCTTGGGCTTGCGCCAAATGGATGGAATCTCATGGGCGCAAAGCTGCAGATGACCTTGCTGGAGAAGCTATATTGTTCCACAATGAAAAGAGCAAGGTCAAAGAAGTGGAAGGAATGGTGCCTCACGAGGAAAAGCCTGTTGCCCCGTTGTTCAACTTGGTACGAGATATTTCCCCTTCTTTTTCATTAACTGAAAGCATATTCCACAGGTCGATGACGCCAAAAGCACCTTGGCTAGCACAGGACAGACAATATCAGCTTGCTTCGGGACGACCTTCGAATTTTTCAACGTGGTCGAAGTTACTCTGATAAGGGCAAGCAACTCGATTTTTCTTCGCGCCACACAGCTTAACCTCAAATCCTAGCTCAAGGACGACCTCGAAGATATTAACGAACATCACGTCGAAGGCTGGACCGAAATGCTCACGAACTCCAACCCTCCTATCACCAACACTCCGCTGAATCCTTACATGGATAAATATACTCTGGAGAAACATGTCGTGGCCTTCGATAACTCGAAGATGAAGAACATCATCGGCTATAAACTGCTGCACCCGGACTTCAATCAGGCTGATATCAAGGAGATCGTCGACAAGTGGAAAGCAGAAGGCGTCTGGCCTAACGCGCAAAATCCAAGTTCCTGAATGACGTTGGGTTGGACCAAGGTTTAAGTGATTCTTTCTGTTTGCTATTCCATCTCGATGTGTTCGCCGCTTTCTTCTGCATTTTCGTCGTGAAGGTTCCTTATAGTAATTGTAACCCCGACCAGTTGTTTCGGTATCAGTTTGTTTCCTTCTATCTTAATGTATATCCAGGGCCCCGTTTATTCCGCCTTTGTCAACTTGTCTACCTCTATCGTACGTGCTGCTAGCTACAATCTGTTTAATAAAAATCGAGCATACTAGTATCCTTCAAATAAGTCAAGTGGTTGATCTCGGCGGTTTCCTTTTGTAGAGAGGCTTTGAGCACATTACTTATTACTATCCATTGTGCATCAGAACGCCACTTGTCTTCCGCTAATTGCATGCTCTTTTCTCCGTTCCGAGCACTAGTGTAACGTCGCCATGCAAACCTCGTCAGCACATGCAGCAGACACGGACTATCTCGTCCGTCAGTCTATGAGCACTGGTTACCAATGGTCTTCTCTTCTTGTACCTCCAGCTTACATCGGGTACATTATTGCAAGGAAAGGCAAGGGTAGCCTCTCTTTGAACAAAATACTTCGAACAACATGGGTTGGCGGTTTAGGCGGTACTTATTATCCGAACTGCCCATCTGCTATCTCGCTGATAACTTGTGGTCTTTAGGTGCTGCCGTTGCTGGCAGCGGGTCGTATGTTCGCTATGCATACTCGAGTGAGGACTCTGTGAGGATGAAACGAATAGAAACGACGTATAATGTCAGTTGACCGCTTGTCTTATGTAAATAACGAGCTGCGTAGCCAACCCTGCCCACAGACTGATGTCCTGCGGAGGAACGACCATTCGACAATTGGTGGTATTCTGGCGGCAGTGCTTACCCCGGCGATCCTCTGGAAACGAGCGAGCGCGATCAACCGTATGCTTTAACTTCTCCATTACACTTCTGCTCCCCTTTCTAACTGATATATATTTTAGTCATTCTTGGAGGTGCGGGAGTGGGAAGCGGTGTTGGAATGATAAGTCATTACTTCAGGTCGCTCGCAGGAGACCCTCCTCCGAAGGTGGAGATAAACCTCACAACAACACCTCACTGATCTGTTGACCCGTTGATATCACTTGTCGACCTAGCAAGATTATCCAACACTTCTCTACTGATGTATTCGACGTGCTCTTTCATCTTCCTGGTTTCAAGAAGTATCAACCTTTCCTTCGTCCTTCAGGCGGCCATCGATGACAGGATGTACAACAAGTAAATCCTCATTCGACGTGTTTACAGAAGCCTCGGCGCAAGGATGTCCTTTCCTGGCATTTCCCCCATCGAATGCGTCGACTGAGCTCATGTGCTCAGTTGCCGAAATATTGAAGCATTGTTGATCGTGCAATCCAGAGCGGGTGTGCCGGATGACAGTCCCTACAGCCTGTTTCCAGAGACTGATAGCGGCGGAGTTCTCTGGTTTGACATCCTGATATAATGCTTCAAGAATTCCTTTTGTCTTGATATTGAGGAACCCATTCTTCTGTTCATCCTGCAGCCGAAGCATTTTGTTGACGAATTGGGACCCTAGATGACGTTATACGGTAACAGGAGTCGAGGAACATGACGCATAACGCACCGAGGAAATATCTTCTGACAATGGTGCTCAACATGGATCCACATTCGTGGTCGATTAACCATTTCCCTCTCGTCAGAGCTAAAAATCCATCATGTCCTTGCGCCATATACTCTCGCGTCACGAGCCTATACTTTCTGCCATCGGTTTCCCTCTTGACTTCCTCTTCTTCGACCTTATCGGGTTGTCCGTTATTAGGTCTCAACACCCAAATGCCCAAGAGGCGATTCCCCGGTTCTTTGCGAGAATCCCACGAGACACGGAAGCCAGAAACTGCGGGGAACCGACTGTGTTGAGGATGAAATAGCATGGGGTTAGAATGGCACGTTCAAAACATGTTTATTCCACCAACCCTTCCTGAGCTGGCCACGTCCGAAGAGAACTCTCCAAGGCGTCCCACAATGTTGCTCCATCCACCTCCAAGACTACGATGGGGTCCTCGAATGGCAGTATCTCGAGAATGTCACCGATAGTAATTGGGCCTATCTAAGTCAGCAATGAGATACAACAAAACAAATGCCCTCACCTGGGCCATATGTTGAGTCCCCTCTAAATGTGCCGGCGCACAGGAGAACCCCATCTGACCCACCGCAACCCCGCATACAGAGAGTGTCATCATAGGCATACCTGGCAATATCAGCAAACCAGTTCGCCACCGGGGACTAGATAGGCAATTGACATTTTGTGGAAATACAGGTCAGCCAAGGACCAACGCACCTCCTGGACGCGGATGAAGTAGGAGCGAACGTCGATCATGGCTTCTGTTTTGCAAACAGCCGCTTTGAGTGCAGACGACACGGAAGACAGCAGGTCTTTCAGCAACTCGGCCAAAGGTTCTGATGACCTCATTCCTGGTTTGACCGTATGCCTTTTCCCTGGTAATGTTTAGACCTTGCTTGAACTGCAGACGGCGATAAAAGTCGCCACACCTGTAATCTTGCTGATCACTCTTCTTCGAGCACTCCCTTCTGGGGTGGCAATCAACTCGAGGTTGATCTCACTTAGGTCGCGGAAGTCAGAACCACTCTTGATCACCAAAACGTCACCTGCGTCAGATTCAGCCCCAAGGACCTTTTCGTTCACGTCGAAGCCGTCCCACGAAGTTACTCCACGGCCAACGAAGTAAAGGTGGTCATGACCGCCGAGGATGAGATCCACGCCATGCTCGGAGGCAATCGGTGTCGTGCTTTGTCCTGACGGTGACAAGGCGAAAAGCTCTTTCGCGAGGTCGATATCCTGCGATGCATTCCTTCAGGCGCTTCCGGGTGAAGAATGGTAATACGGTTTACGTTTGGCAGGCTGTAGGAATATAACAATTTGAGGTGAATTAATAGGGAGAGGGATAATGCTCCTATACCGAGAGTGCGTGAGGGCAATGATTATGTCGCACTGATATTCCCCTTTCGGGTCTCGAAGAACTCGTGAGAGCTCGAGTCCAATTTCTTTCATGGGTTTATAATGAAATTCCGGAGGCCATGAGGCAACGGTGGTGATCCATGCTCTACGGGATAGACGAGAAGGAAGCTGAGCCCATAGCTTGGATAGAGCTTACTCTTCAACCAGGCCAATAATCCCAATTTGAATTCCTGCTCTTTCGAGAACGACAAATTGCCTCAGTTGTCCCGGAGTTTTTGAGGTCGTGGAATCTACGATATTACTTAAAAGCCATGGCTATTCGCCTTTTAGAAATCGGGCAATTCTATAGTACAGATACAACCTACGAAATTGATATCCTTGATAAGACTAGAAAGATGAGGGTATCCTGATAGAGTAGATCAGCTGCAAGAACGATGCACCAATCGCATAGATATCGCAGAGAGGCTCTGTACCAAAATCGAAGTCGTGATTCCCTGATATGAACATCAACACTGAGGCGATGAGCGTCCTAAGGGCGAAGAGAGACAAACCAGTTACAGAGACGTCAATGTTCAACGAATTCAACACAGGCACCTATCCAATAGTCCAAAATCTCATCGGCCTTGGATTTGCATCAAATAAAAGAGACCGGCCCACCATATGGCTTCCTCTGGTAACGGAGCTTTCCACGGACGGTGAAAAAACATCCCCAGAGAAGAGAAGTAGGCCATCTCTTTTGCCATCATTGGCGCGTAAAGACCATTGGTTGCGACGATCGTCGACCAAGGCAGCAAATTTGGTGACATCTATGGTTTCCTTGAATTTAGATGAGACCTTCTGAGGTGTGACGCGGTAGACATCGTTGAAATGCAAAATGGGCAGCGATGTCATGGCGTAGTTGGTAAGAGTTAAGACGCGCTTGGCGCTATCATCGGTTATAGTATTTGCCACGCTCGACCAAGACTTTCTCTTTCCAGCTCTGTACCATTACGACCGCTTACAGCCTAGCTGGCTGACCGTCAGACGGGCGGCGGACTCAAGATTGTAAACCCACGCTCATGGGTTTATGAAACCGGTATAGAAAGACATAATGGCCACACAACAGGAAACTGAGCATTCAGGCACTCCTGAGTACGAGCTCTTGCCAACGCAGACCGACGCGGACGACAACTCGACTCCACCACTGATGGTATCTGAAGATATGGAAGAAGATCGCCAAGGAGATACAATTGCCCGACATGCAGCCCTGGTAGGCAACGTCCCCCCCCCGTGAAGACTACAGTTTACTAATACCTGTTCTAGATATTCTCATTTGTGATTAGTCTCGCTGAACGACACTCTGAGTATTTACACTCATGACATTCCTGCAGATAGTCGTCGCTGTCACCTGGACTATTACCTTGACTAGTAGGCCTTCTGGTTGGTTCGCCTTGCACCCTCCTCTCCAGAGCCTAGCACTCCTTCTGTTCACATTTGGTTCGTTGCATACCCCTGTTAGATAAGCGTTCGCGTTCTCATGGTGTACCAGGCATTATCACCCTTCAACCTACCAATAAGCCGAAAACTAAAGCCGTTGGCCTGACACGCCATCAAATTTTCGTTTTTCTACTCGCTTTTCCGGTCATAATTTTTGGTATTTTCGCGGCGTGGTACAATAAATTCCTTCGAGATGCGCAACACTTCAAAAGTTGGCATGGGGTGTGCATCTCACAATTCTCAACTCCTAATTGACCTGTTGATAGTCCTCTTAGGTTATAGGTGTTATTTCGATGCTATGGCTGATATTCCAGGTCATCCTAGGAGGAGGTAGTGTCTGGTACGGAGGTTGGTTGTTTGGCGGTGGCGTGAAGGCAAAGGCTTTGTGGAAATATCATAGGTCAGTTTACCCCACTTTTCCCTAGCTGACTAAACGGTGTCTCCGCCAGACTTTCTGGCTATCTTCTTTTCCCTGTCCTACTCTTCTCTACACACCTAGGCGGTGCTTGGTCATCGTGGGGCGCCAAACATACCATCTGGATTATTCGTTTCATTGCCTACACCGTTGCGCCACTTGGCATCCTGATAGGCGTTTACACTCGCATTAGGTTTGTTTTCGAGTTTGGACGAGCGGTGCCGAGGGCTGACTAGCGTAATGATGCATTAGGACATTCAAAATGAAGATTTTCGAGTGGCAAAAGTGATTTTTTTTAATGATCAGTCAGTCCAGGTAAAATACAAATTTAATCGGCAGTCAGTGGGGTAACAGGATTAGAAGGCAGTGGGATGACATCCGTCAAAAATCCAGGAAGGAAGCGCTCCATCCGTTCATGGGTATTTAACCAGAGTGTTTTCTGCAAGTCATCTTGACTAGAACCAGGTGGTACCAGGATGCCAACCGCATTCATGACCAGAAGGATGTTTTTCAGCGACTCCGGCACCGCCTCGTACTAGATAGAATAGCTTAGTGCTGAAAGTTGAAGTAAAAGAAAATTACGCACGAGTTGGTCTCCCCGATTAACGTGCATAAGACGATCTAAAAGGTCGAGCACCTGGATCCATAGCAGCCTGAAGTCTGTTTTGACCCTACTTTCCCGCAGTTCGAGGTGCATGAAGACTTTGCACAGCAGGGCAGACCCTCGGAGGCGCGTTTCTGCCATACCGTGAGGGTCCTTGTGAGCCACTTGTGGTTTCAAAAGCTCATCTACTAGAGGGAATACCACGCGATTGAAAACCTCTTCGACTCTCTTCTGTTCCGCTTCGTCCAAAAGAGGAGACCCTAGGAGTATACGCTGTAAATGACTAATCGCATTGTGGCGGATTTCCCTCGCAGCGTTGACAGATTGACGGCCAAGAATGCTGAAAAGAGGGAGCGCCAAGCTTTTCCATGCTGATGACTGGTAAGGAGACCGTTCGCAAATTCTGGATGAATCTTTACCTTGGGACTCTCCAATCTGCGAGGTTTGCAGCCATGACGACAACTGCTTGTGGAGCAGGGGAAGCAAATCAACCGCTTTCTTGCCACGACTGATAATTGGAGAGCTACCATGACCCTGAGTGAGTCTTGAGTTAATTCGAGAGTCAGAGAAGACGTACTTCGTCGAAGATAAAGGATCTGCACGCCGTCCTCGGTGCTGTTGTTGCTCTAGTACAATCCCTGCAGCAGTCGCGAAGTCGTCAAGCACGGTTAATAATCCTGACAGATTATCAGGGAAAACTGAATTATCAGGGCCTTCCGTAGCAAGGGCATCGATAAGCTCAAACGACATGCGCGCGGCTTCCGGATGCGGCATTGTAGAACGAATTAAGGCGAACACGAGGTTCCATTCTGTTTGTGACCTGCGAAAGCGGGAAATGGATAAGACGTCCCGCGTGGCTAAGTCTGATATAGTACCGAATGATGTCTTTGTGTTTCTGAATGACCAAGATAAGCCCAGCTATAACCTGTTCCCCGACCAGGTTCGAAACGCTTGACGGCAATCCTGCCAGGAGGTCGAAAGCCACATAAATTTGATCTCGCAGTAATGGCTGTTTCAGGTCAGTATGTTTGAAGGCCGAAAGGAGTTTAATCCACCTTTTGTGCCAGGATTTGACATAATCGTAGCAAGCAAACGACAGCTCGTTCGATGAGAAGTATGCTGTACTGTGTCGAGGAAGAGAGAAGGGCGGACAAGTGCTCAAAGACGATTGGCCTGAGACAAAAAAAAATTAGGAAGGGACTCTCAAGTGTGCCTGTGAACTTACCAAAGTTCTTCGATATATTGTGGGGTTTGGCTGGTGATACTGACCATAATTTCAAGCAGGAAGACCGAAGCTGGGTCATAGGGCAGTTGACGGTCCTCGTCTTCGATGGGCGGTATCGCCTCTTCGGAAGGTATCTTGAGTTTGGCAACTGTTCTTTCATGCGCAAGAGCTTCCAATGCGCGAATGGCAGCTACAAGTGCATCAGGTTCAAGTCGGCTGAAACGTGGATAAGTATGCGACAATCGCAGGCCAGACAACACTTACATGATTTGACTATAGAGCTCATCTAAACGGCACGAGGTGATGCAGTCGATGGTTGACAGAGTGCTCTCTACATCTGCATCGGTTGCATCCGGGACAGACATATCGGAATTGTATGGTGTCATCAAATAAGAAGATAACGCGGATAGCAGTCCTCCATCATTTCTGACTTGGGACTTTGCAGGTTGACTTCCGCGAAGAGGGATCATAGTTACTCCTCCAAGGAAATCTTCCATTTGAAGCATTCGAGTGGGAAGTAGGGAATGGAGAAAGAGATTTTGAAACATTTCAAAGATCTTTCAGAAAGGTGAATTAGTACTTTCCTGACCGTAGATAGGCACAATACCTGAGTCCAACCTTCCCTCAGAGCATTCCCATTACCATTCACAATGTTGAACAACACTACAGCAGCAAGTTGGCCTCTGAAGTTGGTACCGAACTCGACGGATAATCTGGAAATGGTAATGGATTGGCCCTCGATGTCGATGATCGGATAATTTGGGACTTGAGCAGGGAGGGATTCAGACAACAACGTAGTGGCCTGTGACAAAGAGACGACGACAAAATCGAAAACGTCTGGCAACTTAAAATGACCAGCGAGTGTAGCGCACTGTCTGAAGCCAGCGATCGCTCGTTGAATGATGTAATCGTCTTCGAAGCTGATGAAAGCATAAGCAATCGCAGATATCACGGGGCGCCAGACTGCCTTGAACATCTCGATGTCGAATGCTGATGTATTGCAAATCATGTATTCTCCTGCGCATAGTCGATCGTCACGAAAGTCATGCTGCATGTAAGTGATACTAACCGGTCTGTCGTGAACGCGTAAGGAGTTCCTTCCAAGCATACTCGAACCCCAACTGCCCAATGTGTTCTTCCGGCATAACGATTTCGCGTTTGCGGATAGAATCATAGATGCTTTGCTGCAGAGAATATTGGAAGATGACTCGCTGATTGAGTCGACACATACCAGGAATTCCGGGGAGAAATCAGATCCATCGTTCACTCCTCTCAAATTCCGCTTATAATCGTCGATTGTCATCCTTTTCTGGGACTGATCGTCAGCATCACTCAAAGCCATTGAGTGGACAACATACTCTGATCTGAGGATTGTGTTGATCTGTATTTAGCATGATAATAGAGTAGGCTAGAACATGAGTGGCATCCTCAGACTTGATTTCGGCTGTAGTATCGTGTTTAGGACATCAAAATAAGAACACCGCTACCAACTCACCAGGACCAGAGGCAAAGTAAATGGCAGCGAAAGTTTCTGTGATACGAGCAATCTGTTGGGATTCGCCTGGGAGTCTGAATGCCTCTAAAAGTTCGCGCATAGCCTCGGCAACAGGTTTCTAAAGGGCGCTATTCAGTAACCTAAAGAATGATGGCAGAACTCTCATACATCTTTGAAATTAAAGAGGCAAACGAATTCTCTGAGCAGATCGAGGTTGTCTGGTTTCGAGATAAAATCTCCGAGCAAGCGTTTGTCAATTCTCGTGCACCCTTTGAGGAATATGGCCAGACTCCGTGCTTTCGCCATCTCAGGATCTGCATATATGAGCTTGTTTTCTTCTAAGAATGCAAGACCAGTTTTGGGTTTCGCGTTAAAGCGAGCTGCACCTGTCAGGATGAGCTGCTTCTTGGACTTCACTCGGAGAAGTGAATCTATAGCCGGAAAATCCTATTCCGCAACAAGGCACCAGTGAATCTGGTTGGACAAGGAGAGGGCCAAAAGACATACCGATGGCCAAGCTAGACTTGACTGTTCCTGTGTGCCGAGAATGAGCACCAAATCATAAAGGGAGCAGATAGTCTAACATCACCAGCACGCGTCGCCATATCATTGACAAAGGAAAGGAGTAACTCCAAGCAGATGTACTGAGCATTCCTTTGTGAATCCAAGCTGCCCGGGGAATGTAATGGATATACAGCCTTAGAAAACAGATGCATCAAATCAAGCTGAGCGAGTGAGCCAATTAGAAAAACCTTGGTAAGGAACTCGATGAGCCGTTCGAACAAATTTTCACAATTAGTATCGCAATCATAGTTGGTATATAAATCGACCATGAAGCTGGGGTGCCCAGCTATCTGACTCAATGTTTCCAACATTAGATCGCGTGTCTCTCCGCGTGCTGGAGGGACTATAAGACGTGCAGGAGATGGTGCCGTTTCGGAATCTGCTTTGTCGGCTGCCATTAACAGTGGGCTACTGTGTGAAGCGGGTGTTCCAGGCCGAGGAGACGGGGAGTACCCACGAGACCTTGAAACAGCCATCATTGCCGGATTGCCCTTCCCTGGTGAAGGTGGAGGGACTAGTCTGTCGATTGTGAAAGTCAAGAAAAGCTCTTGCTGTAGCTTCAAACTTGGGCGCATAGTTTCAAAAATCGTGGATATGGTGCGCAGCGCCCAGTGAAGTATATTGTTGTTCTCGGAACGGGCAAGCTGGAAGAGGAATTTGCAACCAGGATCAACAACAATGGCTTTCAAGGACGTGAATTTGGAGATGGAAAATCCAGATTCTTCGAAAGCAGAATTCAAGATACCAAGTGCGGTTAGACGAGTTGAATCTGTGTGTTGCTGGTCGTTAGGGTCGAGGACGTTTATGAGCACTCGTAGAAGTTCAAGTATTGAAGGAAGGCCATCTATATTGCATTGGTCAGTGGGACAAGATGAGCAAGCGAATAGTCACCTACATTCTCGCCTGTTACCCGGTGATAGTGGTGTTTGAGGAACAGGATTTTCCTTGACAGTCTCTGGTTGGTCAAGAGCAGCATTCTCCGCCAATGTTTTCCCTTCGATAATGCTTGATTCAGTTTTCTCCTCTTCTTGTGCAGTAACAGTCATTCTGAGTTCTCCTTCAGCCTGGTCATCTTCGGAAACTGTGACAAGCTTGGCCTCTTCTTCGACTGGATCAAGTGTATGGAGTTTTCTGAAGACGGTTCGAACAAGGGTATGCATTGTTGTTTCGGCAGACCTTCGAAGGGTCTCTAACATACGAAGTAAGGTATGCGCGTTCGTCGAAGGTGAATAACATACCACTCAGCTCATCTGGCAGCAGGTAGTCAATACAGTCTCCAACATTTCGCAAACTTCGATATCGCCCAACCCTGAACCAACGGAGCCACAAAGGCAATCTTGAATAACGGTCATAATCTTGAGTAGCACAACTTCATCTCCAGATGAGTCGCTGGCTTCAAATTTGCAATGAGAAATTGTGCTGCTGAGCTCGATCAAGGTCGCCTCCAACGCGCTAGCCCCGGGAGAGATCAGGCTGCATACGAAGAAGCTATGCAGAGCCGAGAGTGCAGCAGATGTGATAGGTCCTGTAGAGAGCGGTGACCGAAGGATAGCGAAGAATGGAGCAAGCAAGTCTGTAAGGTCGACCTTGCGAATATCTAGTTGCGAAACCGCGTCACTGGCACGGTACGAATATGGCGTTCGACCATAAACCGCATACCTTGAATATCTTTGACGCCCCTCTTCAGGTCAATGAAGCCCGCCATTAGTTCTGCCTCTCTTGCACCTCTCCCCGAAAGACGACTTTGATGGGCTGGTGAAGATATCCTCAGCCCCATATTCGTCCCCAAGGCGGGCGAATCCCGTGCCGCCACAACTAGTGTAGAGGTCGCCCAGCGTGAGTTTTTGCGCATCGCGGATGTAACGGCCAAAATCTCTGAGAGAAGAACATGTTTCAAGACGACCGGACTTGCTGGGTGGACTGCCATGGACTGGACGATGGAGTAGGACGCGAACTTGAATAATGACGCTCCTTTCTCACGGGCGTATTTACACGTACTTCGATCGCAGATCTGAGATCTGCTAGGGTAATACGTTTTTACATACTTAGAGGACTTCATCGACTGTATGGAATACGGTACTGTACACGAAATTGGTTGACATGCGACGACTACTCTCCAGCACGTTGAGTCATGGCAGCTTGACCAGCCGCGGTTGCCGCGAGCCGTGAGCGTTTCCTTTCCGCCTCTGGGTTGAACATCTGTTAATACACACACCGATTTCAACAACACGCGTCACGTACCCGCTTCCTTCTCGCGCTCGATGTCTGAGACTATTCCCTCAATTTCCGAGAGTTCCAGATTCTGTAAACAAGGCTCAGAGACATGATTGGGATAATAAACGAACTCGATTTACAGTTACTTTGCCATAACCCTCCATGACGCTGATTTCGATGTTTTTGGCACCCGTTTGCACAACCTCAAGCAAGCTCTTCACCGTGAGTTTGATGCTTTCTTCTCTAGTCATGTCATCGCGGTGATTTTTTTCCAAAAACTCTCGGACCGTTTTGGAAGACCGACCAATGGCATTTGCCTGGCTTGGTCGTAAGTATTGCCCGCACAAATTAATGCAGTGGCATACCTTCCATGCGCTGTAAATACCGCTGGGCTCTGTTTGGTAAAGGCGTGGCTTCGAGTCATGAGGGTCGAATCCAACTATAAGGGTGGAGATGCCAAAGGGTCTGACACCTCCGGATTGCGTGTATCGCTAGTCTATTGGTTAAATCAATTCATTGAATCCAGCAACGACGCGTACCTGCTGGATACCTGCAATATGTCTTGTGATATACTCGACAGTCACAGGGTCTTCCACTGTCAGACGATGGCTCTGACACTCTATACGTGCTTTATCGATCAAGACCCGTCCATCTGCAGTCAAACCTAACCAGAAAACGTAAGAAAAAAGCGAAGGCAATGCGTAAGAATTTGCTTACCAGCAAAGGCCAGGCAAACATGATCATCTAGCATGACGACTTTGCGGACCGTTCGTGGATCTTGCAATTGGAGAATAGACTTCTTCTCGACTCCGAGGACGACAACACCCTTGCCTCGAACGCCAACCTGGGCCGATATTAGCGTGTCAGTTATGTAGAGTAATATATAAACTCACAGCACAAGTCCCTTTCCTCACTGCTTCGAGAGCATATTCCACCTTTGTCAATGGTCAATCACGAAGGTTTCGAGGACACTGCGCTAGATCTGACCTGGAATAAGTGGCCGTCAGGAGAGAAGACGGTAAGAGCTAATAAAGGTGGTGAGAAACAATGCACTCAAAATTAAGGAAGGTACTGTACCGCGATCATAGGACCTGGACATGGTTGACAGAGAAAAATATGGAGAATCTCTAAGTCTGAACGCGCGTCCCGAGTACCTCGCCGTCACATGACGAATATCTCCGGGCCGGCCTCAGAATTAGTCGAGTCGCTTAACTTGGACCTCTGCTTTGCTTTTATCGCCGGCCATACCACATCCTCGTCGCACATTTTGCTCACCTACCCCCCACTTCCAGTACCTTCCCATCTGCTGCAGCACTCCACCTGTCATTCATTCCTCTCACCGGCCTCGTCTACGAGCGCAGTTGCCACTGCTAATACTCTGTGGCTCGACATCTCCTCTATTCCCCACCACCTACTCAGCAAGGAGCTCAGTCGGGTCTGGATTGCGCACGATATCGTGTTTTGGTCCGTGCGCGTGTTCTGAGACATTGCGTCCGCTTGCCTGGATATCCATAATCCCACTCGGTGATGTGTTCTTATCCTTCAAAGCATTTACGACGGTGACGGCTCACCTCTAGTTATTGCACAAGAACCGACTCTCGAGTCTCATTGGTGGCAAATGAGTCGCACAGCACAAATCCAACGTCGTCCACGGGCATTCACAATCCAATGGCGCGAACCGACTCTTGTCGGATGTCCCTGTCCATCTATCCTCACCGATGATACTTCTCCGCCACTGTGTCGACGCCCCGTCAACCACCACCTTGACCCTGCTCGTTTATCGCCTGTTCGCCGTTGTCTCACATCTGAGACATAACGCTTTCTCCATCCTTTTGCCCACCGTGGATGGTGGCGACGGGTCGAGGCTCTCACCCAGGGTCCATTTACATCTTCCCCGCGCGCTCAGTCCTGCGTGTCGCACATCCTGTCCACGCATGACGTCATGCGACAGTCTCTTGAGGCTCCAAGCCTCCCCCACAAATACACGACGACAGCTCCCTGCTTATTGCAGGCGGCCCAAACATCCATCCCCCTCAGGAGGCGGCCATTATCCATTACATGCGGCAGACAATCGAAGGATGAGGGACGAGTCCTTTGCGAGGCCTGCTCGCTCAAAATCCCCAGGCCGATGCATGATGCATACCGTCATCACTCATCCTTCCTATCATCCCCATCATCCACTCAAATCCTCGAGGTGTCTTATACCCCTCATTCACTCTTGGCCACTGCCTCCCTCGACTGCTACATGATTGCCAGACATTTGTATGCTCTCATTGATCATCGGGCATGCCCAGTTCTCCTTTTACAATAAGTCATTTACTGTGATAGCTGTCGTTGTAGTCTCCCCTCATTGTCCCGCAGATCCTTAGAGGGTCCAGGCGGTGTATATTATTATTATTATTATTATTATACCTATTCGGGAAGTGCAACTTTTCTGTAAATTGAGTGTTGAAGAGGAACTA